>CAIGRT010162264.1:0-13992 GCA_903798405.1 Fraxinus platypoda
CCCCGCCCAACACGGCGCCTGCAAAACAGAGGAAAAACAAAAAGGGAGAAAAACGGAAGGGGGGAAGGAAGGGAAAAAAAAAAGAAAGGGGAAAAGGGGGGTTGTTTTTGTCATTGAAAAATCTAAAGTCGCACTCTAAAATTATCAACAACTCACTTGTACCACAGAAAGCCACACGAAAATTCCTCGACGGAATCTCCTATGCATGTCAACAGCACAAAGTCTTTTCTCACTTCGAAAAGTAAACAATAATTCATTATAAACCTTTTGATTATGTTCTTGAATATCATTTCAATTTCTGAACTCTTTTGAACATCTCTCAGAAATGAACTTTCTCTCACATGATCGGCTAGCAACTGTTTTAGGACTTCTATCCCTGCTGCTGCTATATTATCTATGGAGCAGAAAAAGTAAGGGTAAGGGCATATCACCCCCTGAACCGGTAGGTTCTTGGCCTCTTATAGGCCACCTGCATCTCCTAGGTGGTCAAACCCCGGCGGCTCGGGTTTTAGCAGCATTGGCCGATAAATATGGTCCTATATTTAAAATTCGTCTCGGGATGCACCCTGCAATTGTAGTGAGCAACTGGGAATCTGTTAAAGAGTGCTTCACCACTAATGACAAGGCTCTCAGTAAAAGGCCAAGTTCTAATTCAGGTAAATACCTTGGTTACAATTATGCTAGTTTTGGTTCTACTCATGGCCCGTATTGGCGTGAGGTGAGAAAGTTAGTGCAGCTACAAGTTCTGTCGTGTAGGAGACTAGAGGCATTAAAACATGTTCGAAAATTGGAGATAGAGACTAGTATCAAAGAGTTGTATGGGGAAATTGATAGGGATCAAGGACTCGTTAATTCAAATGAATACAAAGAATTTGATAGACCATCAAAGGAGGTAGTGATGAGTCAGTGGTTTGAACACTTGAGCTTGAATATAATTGTGAGAATGATTGCTGGAAAACGATACGCAGGAACTGAAGAGGCTCGATCATTCAGAAAAGTCATCAAGGAGTTTATGCGTTTATCGGGGCAGTTTGTTCTCTCAGATGCGATTCCATTGCCACTTTTAAGCTGGATAGACTTTCAGGGGCATATTAAGTACATGAAGAGAATGTCAAAGTAAATGAGTGTTATTACTGAAAGCTGGATTGATGAACATGTTAATAAAAATCTGAAGGGAGAGTTGGGGAATGAACAAGATTTCATACATGTAATGCTTTCAGCTATTGATGACAAATTTACAAATTACGGTCATTCGAAGGAAACTATAATCAAGGCTACAATAATGGTATGCTACTTCTCTTCAATATAAAGCTATTCAGTGGTTTATCGATAAAAAACAGAGGCATGTTTAGAAAGTAGATCAGTATTCTACTCGATGATTAATTTTATCTTCTTTCTGATTCTTAATGCTGCTTACGTTACGTTATAAAACAAGCCACCAAAACTAGAAATGTCTAGTTTATACATCTATAAACTTGAAAGTCAGTATCTCTTGTCATATTGTAGGTTTACTTAAGTTGGTAAAATCTAAGACTATGCATCGGTTTATCTTAAAACAACCTGGGCATGTTTGGGTAGACATTCCAGTACTGATTACTGAACAGTAAGACAATTTTTTTTTTTTTTTTTTTTTTCTTTTTTCTTTTTCTCTAACATGATTTTTTTACTTCATTTTGAAAACATCTCCTTGAAATCTTGGAGTAAAAATAGAAAGAATAAAAAAGGGGTAATATTAATTAAGTGAAAGATGATTGCTATCAATATTTTATTACATAATTTTTTATTATTTTATTACATTGAATTGATCATGATTTACCACTGATTGAATAACTAACCTCTTCATCTGAATCAATAATCGAGTCATTTGAATACTACCGCAAATGAATATCTAAACCCCCCCAACTACAAACACATTTCTGGGTGCTAAATGGGACAATTCGGCAGCAAGTCGGCGAAACTAATTTATGGGTTTAATGAGTATTCAAAGAAATTATGAAGATTTAAATATTCATATGCAATTTTGTGACTCCACCCCCACGGTTTTTAAAGTTTCAATGTAGTCGTTATATGTATATGTTCATGAACTAAAATAATATTNATGTATATGTTCATGAACTAAAATAATATTTTCGAGTTTCTTGAGAAGCACGCCCTTCCATACCCATAAAAGATACATTTTCATGTAATTTTAGGTGAAGTTTAACATGCTGAAATAAAATATTCTACAACAAATAGAGGTTTTTTAAGTTCTAACTCGTTGATTCTTGTTCTTTTCCCTACGTGTTTTCAATTACGAATGTGATTTGCTATGCCAATTTTCCTTTCAAGCCCGGACATGATTGAGTAGGTTTTTTTAAGTATCCGGCCCATGTATAAGAGTGGATTTGCAGACCAAATCCCAGAAAGTAATAAGTAAAACAGCCCCTACTAATAAATATGATTAAATAGATGGATAAATATGATTAATTTTGAAGGAGAGCTCCATGTTGGAAAATATTATAATGAGATTATAATAAAGATACCTCAATGTGCTCCTATCTCATTTTGATTTGATTTCATTGTCGAGTGCGCTTAGTCTCTTGGAATTTGGTCGTAAGCAATACTCGAGTTCAATTAGACAAGTTACTGAGTGTGAAAGAATATATTTGTGCAATGTCCTGAAAATTCCTATCTAATAAGTGAGTTCAATTAGACAAGTTACCGAGTGTGAAAGAATATATCTGTGCAGCATCACGAAAATTCCTATCCAATTTTGATTTAACCATCGAGTGCACTTGGTCCATTAGAATTTGATTGTGAACACTTGACAAATCCTAATTACAAGTTAATGACAGAGTATTTCATCATATAACATGAATAAAGATAACAAGTGATGAAGTGAGAATTGGACCAATTTTTTCCGTGTCGTCCACATTTTCTCATATTATCAAGTGCACTAACAACTAGTGAGATTTTTCTTTTAGACGACGAATGTCGAATTCGGAAAAAACATTTAATCCTAATGGGAGGCTTCTCCACTATAAATTTTGAAATGCAATATTGTCAAGGTTGGACCATTTTTTTACAAGAATTATCGTGCCTCCGTAGTCTTGTCGACAGCATTTAGCAAATAGTAACTTACTCCGTCCGAAGATAATATTCAAATCATTCTTATTTGTGTACTAAAGTTTTTATGATAGGTTACGAAGAAAGTTCTTCATTAGCAGCTAAGTGCACATATGATAGGTGATGACGAAAATTCCATCAACTGACTCATTAAAAAAATAAGAAATATTAAAATTTGGTCCGAAAATCACGATCAACTTTACATTTTTTTTTATTAAGAAAAGAACCGGATTCACCATTGCCTTTAAAATATTTCAGATCAACGTTTGAGTCGATTTTTAAAATATTAATATTTACACGATCTAATCTACAGAAATTGGTTTACCATTTAGCCCTGTTTGAACTTCATTATAATTCATTTTTTAATAGTAAATTGATAGAGAATGTATGGTTAAAAAATAAGGAAAAAATTGGGTTTGTGCGTAATATTATTTTATTAAAGAATGTGTGGTTGAAAAGAAGAGAAAGAAAAATATATTTTGAAAATAATAAAAATCAAATCAGATATATTAATCTTTTGAAAAAAAAAAAAAAGGAATTATTTTATGCCAATATCGTGTTAATGTGTTTTTCAAAAAGAAAGAAAATTGGATTAAACCTCGTCAAATAATTTGTATGACCATCGAGTCATTATAGTTCGATGAATGATCTTTCACTTTTTCCGAGGTAACATCCGTGCCCAATGTATGCTTAAAAAAGAAGGTAAATTGCATTAAAATCTTGTCGAATAATCTTTGTGATGCCGAGACAATTGTAATAACCTTTCACCCTTTTTACATTTGAAAAATCTTTGGGACCTCTAAACAAATTTAGATTCGATTCTATCATTGACCTTCTATCTCTTCGCGGATGCATAATAGTAGCATAAAACCCGTCATTATCCAGTCGAACAATCTCCATGTGTCATTTCCGTCCGACGATCAGTGGTAAACACATCTGTACCGTCCAATGCTACCCACAGAATAATCTTCACTGACTTTGCCCTTTTCCATTACAAAAAAAAAAAAAAAAGTAGAAAATTCCAAAGCAAATGTCATTTTTACGGATAAGCATGAATGCGCTTTTTCTCTTTGAACAGTATTCGAAGTCTCTGCAAATAAATTCTGCAGCATTGGAACAATCAATTGGAAAAACCAAATTGGAAGAATTGGAGATCGAAAATGTCCGGTCAAGAGGAGGATAAGAAGCCGGCCGATTCTCCGGCGCACATTAATGTTAAAGTAAAAGGCCAGGTCTCACTTTTTTCTTTTTTATTATCCATGTCTATTTGGTTCTGATGTTTTGATTTTTTCTAGGATTTTAGATTAATGATTATTTATTTTTCTATTATTAGTGTTGTGTTTATGCTAAATAATTGGTTTTATCTATCTTTAGGGTTTTAATTTGTGTTTCTGTTGTGCAGAATTTTTACATTCAGAATTCCCTTTCCTAAGGTTAAAAGTTTTCATTAGGCAGAAATTTATCTAAAATGGGCAAAGAATATGGAGTAGGTAAAAAAAAAAAAGGTTTATCTTTATTTTATTAATTATTTTAACAAATTTTTTCTTCCAATAATGGCAGCAACTCATAATTTTAAAACTTTTGTGAAACAATTTTAAAGGGGAATGAAGGTGGAAAATGAATATATGGAGTTTGAGGTATATAGAGAAATCCATAGAGCAGAAACACTAGGGGAGATAAGAAGTAGTAGTAGAAAATGAGAGAAAAAGAATAAATCATCTATGTATGGCTTAACCCACATCGAGTCAATCTTATGCTAACATTTATCAAATTGTAATTTTTCATTAGTTGGATCATGGTTGGAGTTCACTTTTTCCCCCTTTTGTTGAATTGGAGGAGTTCGAGATATCCCTGTGCTTCAACAAATAATTTACAGTTCGTCAACCTATGTGTCGTAGGATTTATCATAAGCGAACTTACTTTGAGCTTTTGATGATGCTGACATTGTTTGTTGGATGAATATGAACTTGAAGAGTCTTGTGGTTAGTTTATTCATTATTCGAGCTGTTTGGATTCATTCTGTGGTGATGTATGAGAAATGCATTATTAGTAATGATCTCAACAAGTTTTAGGGCACGTTTGGCATAGCTTTTGAAAAGCCAAAAGAAGCTTATGAACCCGTTTGGCTAATTTTATGAAAGTGCTTTTTCTGATTGGAGGAGCTCATTTCCCTCCAAAAGCACTTCCGGAATAATAAGTTGTTTTAAAAATTAGTTTCAAACAAAAATTAAGGTGGCTTCATTCAAATGTTCTTCTACAGGAAGCAAAAACGAAAGTAAAAGCCATGCCAAACGGGCATTTAAATTGCTTCGATGAGTAATTTAGCTTTTGTGAAGATTAGGATGAATATCTGTGTTTTCAGTTGTAGATTTGATGATATTTCCTTATACGAATGCTGAATGCGTTCACATATCTTTATAAAAGTGCTGAATGTGTATATTTTTCTTTGTACAAGTGCTTAATGTGTCAACTTTATGTAGGACGGGAATGAGGTTTTTTTTAGGATTAAGAAAACCTCACAATTAAAGAAGCTAATGGAAACTTACTGTGATCGTCAATCTGTGGATATCAACGCAATTGCATTCTTATTTGATGGTCGTCGCCTCCGACCAGAGCAAACTCCAGACGAGGTCTTTTTTCTTTTTGTCTCCTGTCCCCTGCTAGCTTTATGATTGGGAAATAATTACACCTGAATTTTTTCTTTACAGCTCGAAATGGAGGATGGAGACGAGATTGATGCAATGCTGCACCAGACTGGAGGTGCTGCATAATTAGTTCAGAATGAATGCTTTAGGTGTATGGGACATGTAACATAAGTTTCTGTTAATTTTGAAGAATGAACGCTTAAAAGGATTGTAATGTGAAACTTCGACGAAAATTATATGAATAAGCTTCAAAATTTGAGTACATTATATGCTTATATCCCATTTAACTTGTTACTATGATGTTTTACTATGGCTTGTGCCTCTTCTTGAATTTACTTGAGATTCCTTGATCAGCTCTTGAGGTCTTAGCTGCACAAACTCGCCCCTCGAGGTACTCCCAAGCTCGACTATGAATGTGAAGTAGGGGTGAAGGGCTTTTTCTTTTTTCAGTGAAAATGTTATATGCTGCATTTTGACACTACGTGTTAAGGCGGGATAAACATATGATTATATACTAACGTGTCGTGTAATTAGAACCATCCCATCCAATGTGAGAGCATAGTAACATGATAATATTTATTTGCAACTAAAATTATTTTTAAGTTTAAAATATAGAAATATTTTAATGTGATGGGACATTAATCGTCGTGTTAGAATAATATACTATGACGTTGTTTGATCTCTATTTTTTTCAAAATATATTTTTCTACTATTTCAAAATACATTTTAAAAAATGAGGCTCAAATAGACCCTGTAAAAGATCTGCTTGATGGTTAGGGCAACATGTGCCCTCACCAAGCAGATTTATTCTACACTATAATCAACTTTAATTTCATCCCTGAAATATGGTGCACCAAAAAATGTGTCCTTACAAGGACAAAAACAACACAAAAAATTGTAAAAGTAACACCTAAGCCAGAGTTTGGCCCTTATTATTTTTCATTAAATTATAATTTATTTTTTTTCTATCTTTTTATCAACTACACATTCTTCAATAAAATAATATTACAAATAAACCATACATTCTCTAAAAAATTACTATTCTTCTCATTATAATATGGAACAATTGGAGCAATTATGATGCTAATGAATGTAGTTTGAGGATTATGTGGGTCTTTTTGTTATTGTCCAATTCTTGAGGGTTTCTATAAAAAAAAATTATTTTTTATTTTCTTGTTTGTTTAAATTAGTGAATGGTGAAATTGTCTTTTGAACTTTTCTACATGCACATCATAATTTATATATTTGTTTATTAACAGATGATGTGATGAGATTTGATTGAATCAAAATTTCATCAACCAAAAGAATAATAATAATAATAATAAATCTCCCATTTCCTTTTTAACACCTCATCATTCCGTAAAAGATTATATGACTGGTGGTGATGTATGACAATCATTTTTCTTATCTTCTTACATGACTTTAACAGTAAAATCGAACAGAATCTATCAATGGATTTCCAATTAAGTGAAAGTTGCGTGGGAGGAAATAAGTGGAATTGGCTCATTGACCCGACCATATTTTCATACTAGCATTTGACCACTAAAAAAAAGTTAAAATGTATGAATTGTAAATGAAATACCAAAATTCAAAAATACCATTTCTCCTTGCCAATTGTCACGCCTGAGAGAAGGAAAAAGAAATAGAAAATTACTCACACGGTCCACAGTTGGATCCAGTTAAAGAAACGCCCTCACAGTCGAACCCAACGCCGACCACCACACACCGGTCCTTATCTTCAACAATGTTAGTTTTTTTTTTTTTTTTAATTATAAGATTGATTTTTCATTTATTGTTATGTATAATGTTTATTCTTCATTATTTAGGTAGATCATTGGATGTAGTAGAGATTTAGGTACATATGCCATGTTTTCTGAACCTTAACTTGCCGGAAATGGCGATTTTCGACAAGAAAACAATCGACCCAGTCGACTATTTAACATTGTTTACAGTCGCCCACTTTGGGTCGACTGAAACCAACTTATTTTTTTCAATTTAAAATTATTTTTAATTATTTTCTTCTTATGATAAATTTTAATTTTTTAAATTTTAATCATATTCTTTGTTAATTTAATTTTTCCAATTTTAATTAAATAATATTATTATTTATTTGGAGGGGCAATTGTGACATATTCGCAATAAAGTATATTAAATTTTTGAGTATAGCACATAAGGTTGATAGAATCAACCAATCTTTGATACAAAATTAGAGGAATAAGTTAGCGTGCGATTTGTATGAATTCAATTGTGATCCATGAATATAGTTTATTTATTTATGAAATAATTGTAAATATTGTAAACAAATTGTAAATATCGAAATTTTAATTGTTTATTCGCTAAAATTATATACCGCAAGTGCACGGCTCGCGTTTAAGTAATAAGGGGACTTTTTGAGCAAGGTTTGTCGATCACTCGATGAATGTTTGCTTTCGATTACACAACTTTAGTCAATTTAATTTTAATAATAAAAATAAACACAATAAAATTTAATTTTGGAAAATAAGGAAATAAATTATTAAATCGCTAAATTCAATCATTTAATGGTCAAATAATTAAATGAAATAAATGAGAAATTTGCAACCAAGTCCCCAAATTTTAAGAAAATAACAAAAAAGTCCCAAACTTTTAAAATGGCGCCTAGGCGCCACTTCTCTGCCCAAAACCAAGAAAATGGTTTCATTTCATTTCTTTTTCTTTTTGCACACAAGTCCTCTAACAATTTGCACTCATGTCCCTCAACTTTGATCTTGTACAATTTGGTCCTTAGATTTTGACTTTCATATCAATCGTGCCCTCAAAAAATTGCAACTCATGTCCTTAGATTTTGACTTTCACAATTTTGCACAAATTTGGTCATTTTATCCTCCTTTTTGCCTTGTTCTATTTCTTTGGGTGATTTTTACCTACAAAGGCAATAATTACATAAATGTGAGTAGAAATTCGCTCATTTAATCAATATTTAAGCTTATTTAGGTATTAAATAAGTGTGCAAAAATGAAAATTGTAAATATCGAACATTTAATTGTTTATTTATTTGTGAAATAATTTAAATATTGTAAATATTATTCAATTATCAACGAAACCAGTACACATCGGTCTTATTGTCATTTAGGAAAATTTGACTTATACAAAATTGGCGAGTATGTCATGTTGCTCTACACCTACGCGATCAAAAAACTCTCTGATAGATAGTATTTTAGATGTACGTGGACGTCTAAGACCACACGGTTCAAGTTCAGGTGGCAACAAACTATTGAGTGAGAGAATATGGTCGGAAACTTTCCACTCAACTTCATTCGGTAGAGGAAATATACTCTCAACGTATATTGCTCTCTAATAATCAGCCGTGTAATAAGGAGAGGATAAGGTTTTCGCTGTAGAGCCTCTAAACATAGCCATTGCGACTACATACTCACGTGGAAACTCTCCAACTGAAATTGACAACAAGTGCAGGTGTTATCAATCAAGTCCACCATGTATGCCATATTATGTGGACATTCACGAAGAAGCGCAACTTATCTAGTGGTTCCATATTCAACTTTCTTGCAACCTCTACAGCCTTAAAGAGATTATCCTTCTGAGCCGGGTCTAGCACTCTCGTGCAACTCTGTGATTCCGCACGTCGGTCGTGAAACCACTATTGTAGCTTGTTACGAATGTTCTCAATCATTGCGACAGTGTGTAATTCCCGATCCTTCTTGAACAATACATTGAGAGACTCTGTATTGTTTGGCGTCATTATGTTGTATCGACGTCCTGAAAATTTTGATTTTGTCAATGTTCAATTCCCATTTTTTTAGATATTCCCATGCTGGTAATGATTTACTTCATATTTCCACCATGAATTTATTACAGTCTTCGACACTATAAGCTTCGACCGCTCTCCTGAACAATGAAACGATGCATTTGCCCCGATACTTAGTCTTCAAGTTACCTTGTATATGGTACATACAATAACCATGATCTGCCTCGAGAAAAACTTCAGCGATACCATTTATTGTAGATGGTCCCCAATCAGTTACAAATGCAAAGTTCTCGACTTTTCCTATTATTTCCCTCAACTTTTTGAAGAACCAACGCATTAACAGATCATTCTCGCTATCGACTATGCTAAATGCAAGAGGGTAAATTTGGATGTTGGCATCTTGACATGTAGCAATAATTAACTTGTTTCCGTATCTAGCTTTCAGAATTGTACCATCAACTAAAATTAGGGTTCGCATCGCATTTCAAAATTCCCGAATACATTGTCCAAGAGCCACGAAGAAATATTTAAAGCAATTCTCGCCCTCCGTCTTAATAAAAAATGCAGAGTTATGATTAGTTGTACCCATGTTATAGCAATATTTGGCCAATTTAGTATAGCTCTCCTCGGTCGAGCCCATTAAGCCCTCCAATGAGCATTTTTTGACCTTCCAAGTCTTCGGTAGTTCATGACCACTTCGTACTCTCAACAAACATTATTAATGATGTCCAAAAATCTGCAGATCGTCTGTGGGTCCTAGTACTTTTGCATTATATGTTGACCAATAAATCATGCACGGGCTTGCCTGTAATGATTTCGATGAATTCCCAATTCGCAAGTATGTTCCCGTGTATACTTACGAACTACAAAAAACTTATTCGTGTCCATCTTTGTTGCTCATAAATGTCAACGAAAATTATCGTCGATGCAGATAATCGTCAACAATGACTTGTTTGATTTTTTCACTTTGAACTCAAAGTTGTATTTCAATGCAATTCGGTGCGTAGCTTCCTACAAATCTTTCTTTGTTTCAAATAATTGCTCGACATACAAATCTTCATCATCAGGAACCACTCACGAAGAATTAGATGATGGTCCACACGATCTAGTCTCGAGCTCCCACCCCACTCTTTTCTTTGACGGGACAAAACAATCAAATCATCATTTGTAAATTCATTATCATTCTCGTTGTCGTGAACTACCGACAGAATTCTGTGTGTAACGGCGAGATCACGATGAGGATCAAGTATCTCGGAAATAACCACGTCATCCTCCCAAGCTATCTCCACCGTGTCCCAAAAAAATTGGATAGGTTCAATCTATAGTCATTAGATTCATTAGCATTGTGATCCCCTCCATTGGAATCTTCGTGTTCACCTTCGGTAACATTCTTCCTCACTAAAGTCACGCAAAGAGGAGTCATGCGTATGTTGTTTAATTCAAATAGGTAATTCACTTCAACATCAGAAGCAACCTTCATAGGTGGAATCGGAATGGATGAATACTCATTGAATTTAAATTTCAGTTCCATATCGTACTGAGAGAGACCGACTTTGAGCTTGTTTTGTAAATCGTGGTACAAATTATGTATATCATGTGCTCGATCTTATGGAAATTGGAGTATCATCACGTATATCACTTCACCATTTCCACACCCATTGATCTTTTTTCATCCAATTCGAAATGACCAAAATAACAAATTAGAACCATAACCATATCTGCACGACGAAACGGAATTTTTAATTATATAAAAAAAATAGTCGAAAAATCAACACAACCACCGGACTGTTATGATTTAAAAAAAAAACAGCTTAACACTGGCCGGTAACAACTGGCCATAACAGTTGTTATGATCGGCAGTTAACATCAATAGCCGTCTGTTACGACTACCATGATATGCAGATGGATTTTTTCTTGTTTATGCTTAAAAACAATTATAAATTTGTTAAAAAATTTATCTACATGTTATTTATGTCGAAATAAGATTTATCGATTAAAAATGTATACTAATTTAGCGAAAACGAAATTAAACATACTGTACTTACCAATTCGAAATGATAGACATAAAAAAAATTCTTGTTTGATCAATTTCTAAGATATTGAGGTTGAAGCAGATGAAAAATGAGAGATTTTTTAATTGTGTTGGAATAAATAGATAAGAAAAGTTAGCTGATTTTGAAATTTTAAGCGAGAAGTGTTTGATTTTTATTTGTTAACTAAAATGATAGTATTGTCGTAAGCTGATTTTGAAATTTTACGTGAGAAGAGTTTGGTTTTTACTTGTTAACTAAAAGGGTAGTATTATCTTTTAATTAAAAATTCTTTTTTGTAATTGTATTGTTTACTTAAGGGCATTTTTGTCTTTTACAATTCAAAAGGTCATTGTGAAAATATGTCATTGTTGAAAATTCAAAGTGAAATATGGAGGTTTGACCATGCCATTTTTAAAAGAACCCCAAAAATTGAAATACTAGCCTCAATTCCCAACAGGTGGTATATGAGGTGTTGAGTCATTCAAGGTGGTGGAGTACAGAAAATGTATGTTGATGATATGGAATATTTTGAAATAAAAATTAATTTGTGTTTTTGATAGACGTGAACAATCTGGACACCTCAAGAAAAAATGTCCAAAAAGGTAGAGTATGTAATACTAAGTGCTCAATTTTAGTATATGCAGAAACGAATAAATCTACAGCTACAAGAAATTTCCACAAATTTTGCATAGGAAGACAGTTATGCCGCTGTCAAAAACTGTTTTTGGCAGCAGCCAATCACAGGAAGATAGTTGTCTTCCTGTGCAAAATCTGTGAAAATTCCCCTGTACTTGTAGCATTTCTCATGCAGAAACTTATTATGTCAGTAACAATGTCTCTTTTCTCCATGAGAGACTAGGATTTCCTTTGAGGAAGGTATGTTCATTCTCATGACATGTCTTTAGCCAACAACTTGTCATGATACATGATGTGTTATTGTAACATGTTTATCGATGCACATCAATTAGAAAAGAAAATTCTAATCCAATTAAAAAAGCGAAAGAATAAAATGAATGTTTGAAAATGCACATAACTTTCAGTTTGATTGTCAAATTTTTTTGTATGACAATATGGCCTATGGCCAAAATTGTCAAAAATTTTGGGTCAATTTTCGTTGTTTAGAAGTCTGTTTTAGCGTTTTTCTATTTTTAGTTCATTTAAGGATATTTCATCTTTTGCAGTTTTTCATTTTTATTTGAATTTATCTACAGAAATTAGGATTTCAATATGATTATGATTTGTTTCAAGTCTATAAATACCTGTTAAGGTTATAAAAACATTACATTCATTTTTTATTAATATAATTCAAAATTTTCCCGTTATTTGGTGAATTCCAAATACATTTTCACACATGTTCGAACGAAATTCAAACAAACACATATTCGTATATTACGAACAAGGCCTTTTATTATTATTTACGTTTTCGTCCTGCATCATTTACAATTATGGTGTTGGAATTACTGTCGATGACCAATGAACTCTCGATGAAGCCAAACGTAAGGGTTGTACTATAATTTTCATCAAGGTTGTTCAACATGAGTCGATTTGATATTCTGTTCTAAGCCTCTGTTTGAGAAACATTTTTAAGTAAATTAAAAATTACTTCGATTACCCAATCAAATTAAAACTTTAATTTCAATGACACCTTCAAAACTTCAACTTATTATTATCCACAATTTCACGGTCTTCACAAATATTTCTCCTAAAAAGTTACTAATAACCTTTCTCGAATAGGGACTAAGTGTATATAGTCATAATGAAGGAGTATGTTAATACTCTGTCTTGAGAATTGTGGATGTAAAAGAAAAAAGTTCAATTCTTTTCAAATAGCATCACCAAGTGGGTGGAAGAGACAGACTGTGTTAGAAATACATTGTTCGATTTCGAGGAGAAATGGATGAATTATTATGTGAAGACATTACACAATCTGTAGTCGAGAAGGATTTTTTTAGGATTTTGACTTGGTATTACATTTTTTGAATATGATTACAATTATATATTTCAAATAAAATAGTGTCTTTAGTCTCCTACTTTTAATGTAATTATTATAATACAAATCTAAAGGCTCTTCTTTTGTGTCTCTAAATTGTCTCTCTCTCTATATATATTATTTATTTCAAGCCGAGAAATGTTGAGAACCGTCTTAGGGGAGACTTCGGAATCCTTTCTAATCTCACCTAATATAATATATGAGACACTTTGTTAAAAAGCTCAGTCAAATCATAATTTTGGTTAAAAAAACCCAGCTCAATGTTTCTTGGCCAAATGGCCTTTAATTATAAAAAACAATAAAAAAACAATATCAAATATCCAAAATGCCCTCACCATGGAAAATACCCAAACACCCATTTCAATCCAATTAAATTCCTCAATCCATCTCCAAAACACATCGATGTCTCCCTGTGGTTGCTACCTAAAATCTTGTTATTTATTATATTGTTCACCTTTCTTCTCCAATATTTTG
>CAIGRT010162265.1:0-14140 GCA_903798405.1 Fraxinus platypoda
CTCATTTATCATCCATAAAAATGAAAAATATGACCGTTATCCATCACATCAAGCCATCAATTTTGAATTTCTATCTCTTGTGTGGGGCCCAATAACGGCTATATTTTTCATTCTCATTCTACAATAATGAGAATCAAACAGGCCCTTAATATTGCTGTAATTATCTCATCATCGCCTCTATCTACCACGACTACCTTCATCATCTCTAGAAGGCTAGAACAAAGGCAAGGCGGGGTGGGGTGGGGTGGGGTGGGGGATAAGCAAAACTAAAAGGATGCAATTTGGGAGGAGATGGTGATAAAAGAATGAGAACACTATAGTTAGGGTTCCTAACCTTTTCAAAATGTACATTACCCAACCTCCAAATTTTAGCAATGTCATCTCAGACTTTCGAAAAAATAAGCAGTTGAGAGACCTTTGGTGGTAACTGTCCAAATATTTATCAGTTCAATGCATGAATTGAACTTGACCATTTTTAGAAGGGCAAAGTTTTCCCTCCACCTTTTCTCATGTCAAACGGTTAAAAAGAACAAACAGAAAGGAAAAAGGAAGAATTAGAAAAGAAGAGTGAAAATTTTCCAACTTCCCAAGCAACCATCAATCACTACCCAATGCAATCACACCAATATTGCTGCCGCCACCCACAACCACGCAGCCCAAATATTTTAGAAAATAAGTACTCTTTTTATTCTATGAAAGTTGTGCATAATACATGTCACAATTCACATCTAATAAATACATCCAAAGGCTATCGACTTGGACATGTGCACTATATATGTCACAACTCACATCTAATGAATATATCCAAAGGTCATTCGACTGCATAATTTCTCGAATGTGTGGGGTAGAGCAGCCAAAATCTGAAGATTGGAGACTCATTCCACATTTTGAAAAGGGCAAGGATCCCAGATGCAATTTTTCCTAAAAGAATTGAAGATCACGATTTTTCAATTAGGTGACGTGGAAAAAGTCTTTGAAACTAAAATAATCCTCTCAATTAATTGAATTGCTTTAATATGGAAGTCCGTCAAGGTGTTTTCTCAGGGTCCTATGAAAATTTAGTCTATGTTTGTTCTTCATTTTTTTCAAAAATTCATTTTCAACCACAGATTCTCTCATAAAATAATATTACACATAATAATCAAAAAAATTCTTATTTTTTAACCACGCATTCTCCAAAAATTACTATCCAATACTCATTTTCACCCAAATTTCCATTAAAATGGAGTCTAGTAGATATTAAAATTAGATTTTTAGCAAATTTGGATAAAAGTTGATAGAATATGTGGTTAAAAAAATGTATGTCCTGTAAAATGTATGATTAAAAAATAACTAAACATAATCAAGAAAGTTGAAAGATAAAATACAAGATTTAAACTCTACTACACATAGAAAATCATTAGTTTAATTAAAACATTAATCAATACAATGACACTATAAGACTAAAAAAAAGGGACAAATAAAATAAAATACAAGAATCTAGTATAGAGAGATATATGAATACAAGTGCATTTAACAGCAACTCCTTTAATAAGTGTAGGACTCACCTGAGAGTATTAGAAAAAGTAATGTTCATAAATTTTAGAGGGAAAAATGACCTCATGTTTCTTGATAAGAAACAGAAAAATGATGATTAGGAAGATAAATAGTTAAATTAACTATATATAACGAAAGTGATGACTGTGATATATTTACGTAATACATAAATAAATGTGACGAATTTTATGTCATTTAAATGATTTTTTTTTTTAGAAATGTTTGTATTTTCAAATTTTATTAGATTCTTATGTTTGCATAAGATAATTTTAATTTAAAGAATTTCGTAATTTTAATTTTCGTTTTTCTTCAACCATTCAATTAGTTTTATATAATTTGGAGTCCTCACCAAACCGAGGCCTTAGGCGATCGCCTTTGCCGCCTATAGTCAGGGTCGGTCATGTGTTTTTTGATAAAACTTTTTCCTGTAACCCAAGTCTTGATGAAAATTGAGTGGACAGTTGAAAGTTCTTTTTCTAAATTGATGTTTATTAAAATGAGTTAGTTTAAAGATATTCTTGATTTTTACGTGATTTAGTTTAAAGATATTCTTGATTTTGTATGTAATTGTGGAGCTTTTCCATTATTATTCATTGAAATTCTTTTAAACAATAGTGTTATATGTACAAAGTCTAAATTGTTTTATATATCAATCAAATTTGTTCTAACCAATAAAGTTTTATGTACTAAGTGAAGATCATGTGTAATGAATTCATAGGACAATTGAGGAGGTGTTTGAGCCCCCATTACTTTTGAAAAATGTATTTTGAAATAATAGATTGATGAAAAATGTGTGGTTAAAAAAGAAGAATTTTTTCTTGATTTGCGTGTAATATTATTTTAATGAAAATGTGTGATTGAAAAGAAGAGAGAAAAATATATTTTGGGAAAAATAAGAATCAAACATCCCCTGAATGTTTGAATATGAGACCAACTTTATTATTCTTATCATTTAATGTCATATCACGTGGAGATCATCATCAATTGTACGTATAATATTGACCCCGAATAACAGATGTCGGGCTCACTCACGCCAATTCAAGCAAGGTTCGGTGCGTTTTGACTGGAGGACCGGTGAGAGAAGGAGAACACGTGGAACGCGGGAGATGCTTTAAGGCGCGAGATAAAAGTGTTCGAGCACTGACGGTAGTGACTAGGATGATTGCACTAACAAACAATCACCAATAAAGTGTAAATAATTTGGGATTAAACTAACAAATATAGAACAAGCAAGAAGTTTTTTTAAGAGTATTTATCTTGAGTATTTTCTTGTATATTAGAATCGGTCTTCAAATGACTAACCCACATATCAAAGATCCAAAAGTCCTTTACCATTTACAAAGACCATCTATTTATAGTGTTCTCGCCAACGTGATGTCCGTTGGATCAGAACCACATGACCTCTTCTCCTAGACTGAAACCTTACATCATTAAGCATAACATACAATAAATACATTGATAACGAGTCTCCGCCTTATACATTAGGCGACACACCTGACATTCTTTATTACAAACGTTACATCAATCATTCCTAAAGATTGTCTATAGATCTTGTAAGAGACAACTTCAGCTTCAAGGACTTCGGATGAACTAAGGGCTTCTGTCGAAGGGAGCTTCTATTGGTGGTCTTCTGTGTGAAGAGCTCGGCTTCTTCATTGATTTCTTATGTAGCGCTTTGGCTTACAGCTTCAACCATTCGGGCAATGCTTCGGCATATGAGCTTCGGTCTTTGTTTGACTTCTTTGCGTTTGACCAATCGGGTCTTTGTTGACTTTTCTTTCCACGTAGACTGTGACGTGACACTTTGACTGGAATCTCGGTGGCGAGACGTAACATATAGCATTACTATCTTCTAAATCTATCGAATATAATAGTTGAGACTGGCTAAATCAATATCATCCTTTCTTTTATTGAAGAAAAAAAAATCATCAACATATTAAGCCCTTGTTTGGTACCCATTATTTTCAAAATACATTTTTCTTTCTTTTATTTTCCATTACACATTTTTCAATAAAATAATCTTACACGCAACCCAAAATATTTCCATAGTTTTTAACCATGCATTCTCCAACAAAATATTATTCCAAAATACATTTTGAACAAAAAATGGGACTCAAAAATAAGCCCCCGTTTGTCATCCTTTAACATTTTAAATTGTTTTCTACAATACCATTCTCCACTACAAATTCATACAATAAAATATTCCACCCACAAACCAATAAAGTTTACTTACTTTTTAACCACGCATTCTCCATCAATCTACTATTTTATAATACATTACAAGAAATTAATGGTTCTCAAACAAGGCCTAAGTTTCATTATTTTCCTTTTTATAAGAAAAAAAAATTGTTGGAGTTTGACCCCGCATCATTAAACCAAATTCTCAGGCTCAGCATCACTAACTCTTCCTTCCACAAGTGTAACTAACTCCCCTACACCCTTCCCTTCATTCACAAACACATCATCTCTTTTGCTCACATTGCATGAAGTATAACAATAGGCATAGTTGCAGAAAGAGTCATGAATAGATGAATGGAAGCACAAGTAAAGATCAGCTCGATTGATGTTATCATAAACAGCAGAAACAACACAATTCGCTTGTTAATGACCTTATGAAGCACAACAGAATTGGGCAAAGCATGCAGTATAAGAAAGTATATAAAGGTCACTTCTGTCATGGCTACCAGAAGGATAATGAAACCTTGCTCCGTGGCATAAAGATTATGAAGAGAACAGTCCATACAAATATTGCATAGTAGAAACTGAATTTCTCCCAAGTTCTTGATGATTCTAACTGCTGCTGATTCAGGGGTAGAAGGGATATCAAAAGGACGTGAATTTGAAGCTGTTAAAATATTTTTGAGTCGATTCCTCATATTCATTGTCCTAGGAGATGGAGAAGTGGTGGCTGCCCTGTGTGTGGTGGTGCCATACCTAGCCATTGTTGAGCTGAAAGATGTCGCGTTTGAAGAAAATAAGAGTTGATACTTCAAAGGGTATTTTAATCTATGAGAACAGTACAACATGCATCAATGATATGAATAATACTAGATGTACATTCTCCTTGATACCTTCATTGACATTCTCCCCTATGTGGAAGAAATCTGGGCAGTGATGTGATGGTTGTCAAAATCAATGGTGTAGACGTAGCCATATGGAAGAGTGTAAACCTTGATGTCAATCACAATGTACCTGTAGCATGGTTGTCAATTATATAATGTTGCCAAGGACCGTGCTACTCTGCCCGGGCACATGGATGTGGCCACACATCCATGTGGCCCTAGCAATGCTAGGGGCTCCCTGGGAGAGTGGATAGACCATGTTGCCAATGGCAATAAGTCATAGTCAATTTTGGACTTTCTCCATCTTTGCTTTACAAAAAATTAAAAGAGGACCAAAAAGGAAGAAAAGTAATATGTCTACATCAATATGCCTAACAAAGAACAAGAATGTTCAAAGTAATCTCTTAGCCATACAGAAAAAAACATGAAATTTAGTTTTCTAGATAATTAAAATTTTTACTGCAATATATTTGCAAGCAACAATTATCTATCAACAAAGATGTTCCTTCATTTAGTACATCAAGTTTTATAGTTGAACACGAAATTGTTATTTAACAGATTAGGTCATGCTTCAAGCATATTGAAAACCTTCTTTTTCTTTCAATCAACATGTAGTTTCAAGAATAACAAACACGAAAACCATTGAATTATGTACCACATTTTTTACGCAGCCATTACATGCTAGAGTTTCCATTAAATTTTCAGAAGTGACTGCTTATTCCACATGCTTCTTACCAACCACTATAAATCTCTTCACATAGTAATTATCATCATGGCCAGCTTCTATGGATTATTTTTAACATTTCCATGGATATTTATATATGGGAGGAAATCCAGCATGAAGATGAGCCTAAACCCTTTATACTAAATAGACACTTGTAACCACTGATATCATAATGTTCGCTGCCAGGGGCTGAGCCAGCACCCGGCGAGCCAAGGTTGCTACAAAATGAGAAAGGAATAGAAATCTAAAAGAAATTGAGCAATCAATATACAAGAGAATATAAAACTCTAGAACATCGTAAGATATAATTGATAGAAGAAAGTTGAAAAAATGGAATCCACATTTATTGTGACAAGGCCAAGTTTATATGTTCAAAACAGGGCGAACTAGCCACATGTAGATATTGGATAGACAGCTAGTAATACCGTACGCGCATAAACAAACCTTATTGAAGAAGAGTTGTAGAAGAAGGGGAAAGGGTGAGAGAACAGAAGAGGGGAAGGAGAGAGAGACAAGACAGGAGAGAATCTGTCTTAATACCAAGTGATAAAGCTCTTCTTAGTTTCATCGTTACATTCATCTTAATACTGTGACTTTTTGTCTGTCTACAGCTCAATGTTGAGCAGCTTCATTAGTTGAATGTCACATTGAATTTTGCGGTTAGTTTTATATTTTCATTAACCGGAATGGAATCATGGATGGGGCCGGATCAATTATAATTGCACATGTTAGCTGACTTGATTGATATAAAATCAAATGTTTGGTCTCATTTATATATCGGAAATTACAGAGTACACTTCTCTTTCTATGCATGTGATGGCTGTTTTCGTTACCTGCCGAGCTCTAAACAAGTGAATCACCAAAGGGTATCACAATCTTTCCAACAATCACACTCTAATCTACTTACTAAGTAATTACAGTGATCATACAAAAACTAAGAACTAAGCACATTTAGAGAGACGAAAAAAACGAGCACAAGCTTTCTTGGAGAGAAAACAGGGGGTTCAAATGAATGAAACCTTAAAAGTGACAAAAGACTCCCTTGTGTACTCACATTCAACGACAAGGATGCATTCTTGAAGTTCAATTGTAAACTACACATATGAGATAAAAAGCGAATTTGGGACCTTCAAGTTGTGATTCTAAAGCACACCTTTAAGCCAAATTAAAAAGCTGTTTGTATTACTCCTCCACAATCCCCACCTTGGTACAAGCCATCAAGATGCATAGAACTATTTCAAGCACAAAACCAACATTAAGTTAGTACCTGTTCCAAATATTAAACTTTATAGTTTGAACTTAACTAACCTAAGTCAATGATCAACAGACTTGGGGCCTTTTGGTATGGCCTTTGAAAAGTCAAAATAAGCCTCTGTTTGGTACACATTAAAATTTTCATTCTCATTCTTCTACTCATTTTTAATCACATATTCTTCAATAAAATAATATTTTCCATCACATCAATAACCTTTCCTTCTTTTTCAACCACACATTCTCCATCAATCTACTATTTCAAAATACATTCTTCCAAAATAATATCCACCAAACACACTCTAAGCTTTTGAAATTTATAAGCTACTTTTGGACCTGTTTNATCTACTATTCCAAAATCTATTCTTCCAAAATAATATCCACCAAACACACTCTAAGCTTTTGAAATTTATAAGCTACTTTTGGACCTGTTTGACCACTCTTATGAAAATATTTTTTCTAATTAGAAGAGTTTTTAGAAGAAGTTGGATCAATGTGACTTCATCTAAAAGAACTTCTTGAATAGGAAGCTCTTCTAGCAATTAGTTTCAAACAAAAATTAATCAATCAGGAAGGAAAAGAAAAGGCCACGCTAAACGGAGCCTTGAGCAACTCTTGAATTTCCTTGAGGGGAATATTTTTGTCCCCACATTTTCTAGATTAACTGTTTGGGGATCTTTTTCAAATTAACCAATCATTTTGCTACTACATCTCTCATAAAATGTAGTTTAACTATCCACATGTTTTGTATGTACATTGAATATATGGTTCTTCCATAATAGAATTACGGCTTGGCTATCAAAATACAATGGCATTATCTTGCAAGTATCCTAACTCTTTCAACCTAAGAACTTCTTTAACAGCTTTAGTAGCTACTATAAATTATGATTTAGTAGTGGACAAAGCACAACTTGTTGTAGTTGGGACTTCAAGCTCACACAACATGTTGGTGCATATATATGTGTGTGGGCGTGCGCGCCGAATTATTGTTCGTAGAAGGGTTCATGTTTGAAAAGTTCAAAGTACTATTTCACATGTACATCGTCAACTAATTCCTTTGAAGGAATGTGTCACATTGACGGTACTCTAAACCAAATCTTCTACATACATATTGTCGTCAACGTTGAGCTTCATCATCAATTTACGAATCAGTTCATCCAGTTTTATTCATGTTGGAACAAGAATTGATGTCGTCATCCTATATCTCCCTTCCCACTTCCATTCACCTACCATGCTTCGTTAAAGTCTCCATCGTAGAGCAACACAAATACAACTAATGATAAAGTGGCATGCTATCACATGATTGTGACGCTCACACTACGGTACAACAATCGCCAGGGTCGAACCATTGTTAGCCAAAATCATCGACACTTTGAATTACAATCTCTTTTGAAATGATATCCAGTATAATGAACTTTTGACATTATCGAAGGCACACTATTCATTCATGCACAAAATAATGAAAGCAAGATCCAGCACATCATAAAATAGCCTTCGATCGTTATTCAAATTCTCAGTGTATATACATATGATCACGTGCATCGTTACTTGTTGAGCATTCACTCATATAGTATTGCATTATAAGTGTAATAATACATGTACTAGATGTTTATATCATCTCCTAGACAACACGGCAATTATGTATTGATACCTAAGTGTGATTCAACATACCTATCACTAAGGAAGATCGAAAAGGTTATAGATTTTAGATTTTGAAAATAGTTGACTATACTATATAATTTTACTCTCCAACGATATTTCACTCTCTATTTTACGTAAATATTTTATATAACTCTAAACCCCAATTATATTTTATTTTAAATATATTAAGCAAGGGATTTAAAAGTTAAATACCTACGTTCATCGCAAATGCCATATCAGTCGTACAATAATATGAACATTTCTGAAAAAAGAATAATTTAAACTCTTTTCATGTAATTTTGAACATTTTTCCTTAAATAGCTAGATCACCGTTTGACACTCATTAAAAATAGATTTTTGAAAAAAAATGATTTTTTGAATAGTGATTTTTTTTTTTTTTTTTAAGAATGTGTGAAAAAAAGAATTTTATAAAAATGGTTGTGAAATGGGGGCTAAACCTTTTTTATATTCCACCAACCAATAACAATTTCCATCAACTTCCCCTACTACTTGTCAATTTCAATTGACAATAGATACTTTTATTAATCACATAAATCATCAAATTATTAAATATTATTTGCCGAAAATTATAGACTCGAGAGTCATCAGTCAAGTGATCATCTGGCAATTTACTAGCCATCTGCACAGAACCGAATTTTCATTTTCTCTATTGGCGGCGGAGCTCGAAGGTACGGTCAACCATCTGGATCTCTAAAATTGACGTGATTTTTTTCGACTTTTTTCGTTATGGAACATCGTATGGTTGTTATGCTATTTGATGCGGAGATGTAATCATTAATTTGTGAGGTTTTTATGCCATTGCATAGAATCGTGGCCACCCGGGGCTTCGTGTGTGCCTGTGTGGAAATATTGGCTGCACTGCACTAAATCACTCATAGTCTTATAGTAGATGGCAATGTTTGATGGCTTATGCAATCAAATCGTTGTACCTCGTTTTGTGATTACGTGGGATCTCCAACTGTTTGATAAAATGTCCATTAGAAAATGCTTCACTTAAATTGCAAATATTTATCCTTAATCCTTTCCGTGTTTTCTACTCCATACGTATTCCATAATTATCTCTATGTAGTATTTTAAAATTGATTATAACTAACAATATTTGATGGGATTGGCATCCAAAAGCCCAAAAATGTTGGTGAATTCATGTAAGAATGCAAGTATTAATTACCATTTTTCAGACGATGTTAACGTATTATGCAATTGATAGAAGTATATGGTTGAAAATTTGTAGTCACATCTGGGTTAATGTGCTTTAATTTATCTTGACTATATTTGTTCAGACTGACTGAATCCTCTAGCTCTTGATAATAAATTAGTCAAGAAACTCAGCACTTCATCAATTTACTCTTATTTTTCTTGGCTGCACCAACACACAAGATTCCAGCTTCTATCGTATCTATATTCAACATCCCATGAGTTTTGTGGTGGATTGACGTTGCAGTATTTGGTTTTGACCTGCCAAGATATCTCGATGCAATGCATGTTTAGTATCAAGCTGATTAGTTAAAATTTTTTGGATGGCCTGTTTCTTAAAAGGTTAGATTTGTGTAGATTCAAATTGGGAAAATTCCCCTTTTTGACAACCATTTAAACGGAACTCTTTTTTTCTTGAACATTTTTTCAACTATATGTTCTCACGATAAAATATTTGCACGTATATTCAAAACATTTTTCTACTTTTTTACTACACATCCTACAAAAAATCACTATTCCAAAACTCATTTTTCCAAAAATAAAAATAAATAACTCTTTTTAATGATTGTCAAACAAGGGCTAAATGTCATTGTGATTTCTCTGGCTAGTCATAAAATATTGAACTATAGGTAACATCTCTTGCCTTCAGATTAATATCATAAAACAGTGTTTTATAAGGCATAATGCTTGGAGGCCAAGCTATGGGCTAGGCAAGCTTAGACGAGACATATCAATCAAAAAATCATTTAATAATTAAAAATAATACCTATCAAAAATCTAAAACAGATTTATAGAAACTTTATACATTTTTTTCAAAAGTTTCCAACAAAAAGATAAGTTTCAAATTTAAATCAACTTTTAAGTTTTAACTTAAAAGAATTGTAAAAAATTTTTTTTTTTTAAAAAGATAATAATGCGCTCCTAATCGCGCCTAGGCACACATTAGCGGTCAACGATTGCTGTTGACCGCTAAATAAGGCACCAAGCCACTTGGCTTGGCGTTTCTGCAGCGTATCGCGGTCTAAGCGGGCCTTTTAGAACACTGTCATAAAATATTTTTAGGACATTCAGACAAGGAGTCTTGTTCATATATATATATTTTTTTAATATTCGGATGATGTAGTAGGAACACCTCGCTTTTTAGGAAATGTTTGCATATACGTCTAATCTTTGGTAACTCTTGAATACAGTACTTGGTCAGCATATGTGTGAGGTCCTCCGGTTTAATTTTCATGTTTGTTTTTAATTTTGTTATTGAAATAATTATCTTTTCAGTTTTCCGATGGGACAAGCACAGAGTGCTGCTATTGTAGAAGATCAAAGCAATCCACAAACACAGTCAGCGTCTGCTGGGATCGACAATGCAGCTCAGCCGTCACTCGATTCGTTAATTGCTGAAGCTGCAGCATATGGTGCTGAGGATGAAAATCAATCTCTCGAAGTGAAGGCTCAGAAAGCACTGGAATGCCCTTGCATTGCTCACTTGCGAAGTGGCCCATGTGGAACCCAGTTCTCTGATGCCTTCGTTTGTTTTCTCAAGAGCACAGCTGAAGAAAAGGGAGCAGACTGTGTGCATCCATTTGTGTCTCTACAGAACTGTATCAAAGCAAATCCTGATGCATTTTCGAATGACATTTTAGAAGATGATGAAGTCGAGAAAGAGGAAAAGCCAAGCAAGGAGTATTCAATTAAGCCTCCTATTTGGTCTGCCGATTCAAAAAATCCAAACCTCTAGCTTTGGGGAGATCAAATTATCTTTCTTTCATCCAAGGTTCCCTCACCTTTATTCCCTTACTGGGTTTATAAACTTTTTACAGGCATAATGACAAGAAAAATTAACCTGTTATTGCAAGCAGCCTTTTCTCAGGAAAGCTTCATCTTTATTGAGCAAGTAGAAGTAGCTTTTCAGTCGGAAGACAGATTCTTGCTGCTTTTAGTTTTTCATTTTACGTTTTTAATTGTTCATTTGGGGATGTGCTTTCGATGTATGGATTGATTGGATTCCATATTTCTGTAGTATTTCGTCAAGTTCTTTACGAATATAAGATGTATCTTTGCTTCATCCGAAGACTCGGGTACTTGAATTTTGTTATATTGCTTGCAGATTTTGTCGCTCATATAAATTTGTTAGGTGATTTGACTTCTGTTCTTAAACTTGATGGTAAGCTATATGTTCTTTTTGGAGAGCATTTCCGATTTCTTCTCTAAATTTGTATTGCAATATAATCTACCAGACAAGTTGATAAGTTGGATTTTTTTATTTTATTGAATTTTATTCTGAACCCGTTTCAAGGTTAGAAAAATTTACCAATTTAGTTCATAAGTAAACACCTAATCCAAGGTGATCGTATAATTATGATCAAAATATTTTTTTGCTAAAATGCGAAGGAATAGGGCCCCCGTGCATGTGAGAGGGGTAATCAATTCGGTGCATTGAATTATGTACAAATATCTTTACCCATCTTTCAATTATAGTCCACGATTATTATCAAAAACAAAAAAAATTATGGTCCACGATTCAAGAATTTGTTACCTCCTATAGCTAAACTCTCTTCCGAAGGTGCTAAAAATGGCGAACAAGTAGGCAGCATGAGAACTCTACTGATAGCATGGACGCGATTAGTATGGCTAAGAACCTTCTTCAACAGGTAGAATCAAGCATGTTAAGGCAGATGCTGAATTGATAATCATCAAAACTACCTTCGAGAAACCAATGCTGACTAAAGATTGCCTAAACAACAACACTATGTCTTTGTACATAAATTAGGAATGTTGGACATCTTTTAGAACCCATTTGGCAGGACTTTTGAAAAGTCAAAAGTTACTTCTGATTTATTAGACTAAGAAGCAAATTTTGAACACGTGTGGATAATTTTCTGAAAGTGTTAGAAGCAACTGGCCAAAGATAGCTTTCTCAAGAAGGCAATAAGCACTTCTAATAATAGCAGAAATATTGTTAAACAGACATTTAATCAGTTTAAAAAGGACTTCTCAGGAATCTACTCTAAATTAGCATAGCATATGACATTATAGAAGCAAGCGAATAAGCGAGGGGCCCTTCTCACTCAAGCTCAAGCATACATTTTTCGAGTTAGAGACCAACGTGGGATCCATTCAAAGTAGCTTGCTTAGGTAAATATCTCATGCCTTTCCCGACTGGCCCAACCGGAGAGGTCATTTTTGGAAGAGAAAGTACGTGCTTTTCATAAAAGGTCGAATTTGTAAAATACATTTGCTTGTGACAATTAAGATAAGTAGACAAGAAGTAAATTTCATTATTCTGTTGTCATGTTTCTTAGTTTTCAGTCAATTTCTCACCTGTATATAGACTAATAAAAAAAGAAGAAAGAATGGCTGTCTTCCACATTCATTTCTCAACTTCCACAATATTTTCCCAAACGAATCAAACACATCCACTCACTTCATCATGCATTGATTTTTAGAGAGTTCAAGTGGATATTCCCCATAAACCCTAAACCATATCGAGATCCCAATTAATCCAGAGAAAGGTCTCAACTTTCAGCTCCAAAATCTCATGACAAGGAAAAAATTACTTCAACTTAGCCCCACGAAGCAACATAAAAGTAGAATTAGAAGATAAAACTACAAATCCAATACATTTCGTCAATATTTGGCCACATTTCTAAAACTTATTTTCCTTCAAATTCATTTCTAACCGCACATTTCATGAAATTCACAACTTTTATCAACATTTCAACCACATATTTTATCGATTTTTATCAAAATCTACTAAAAATCTGATTTCTAGCTAAACAAGACTCATTTTAATTTACTTATGCAGATGTATAAATAAATACTAAAAACATTATTCAAGCAAACTCAGTCATATATAATTTAACAGAACTTGGTACGAATTCTTTTAACATCTATGCTCTAGAATGAGGTGAAACACTCGTGATCGGAGGAATTTGAATCGTCGCAAGGGGAATGGTTATGTCTACCTTCATACGTTGTTATTACCATCCGACGATCCTCTGAAAGCCTTTCGACCCTTTTCTTGACTCGACAATTGCTATGAGTACATCTGTAGTAACTCCTGCAAGATCACAACATGGAGAAATCTTCAGTTTATCAATGAAATAGTAAGTTAAATCAAGAAAGAAAGGAGACACAACGACTCTATAGAACCACTTGCAGTACTAGGTTGCTTATTTAGGACTTAGAAACTCCGCATATGTTAACGGGCAATAGTTGTCACGTTGAGATATTAGTTTTTGATATGTCAAACGAACTAATTTGAACTTGAAGGGCATCCAAATGTAAGATAGAGTAGAGGGTAACGCAAAAATATATTTCATTAGATAATTGAGACAAATACTTGGCAGTTGGCACCTTTTTGATGTACCTATTTATTCGTTTTCGTTTATGAAATATATATATATATAAAGCCAAGATGTATTCTCAATAAATTAGGGGTTTATTTCATGAATCGTTTTTTGCCATTACATTTGATCCAATTCTACATCTACTTCTAGTGAAGTTTAAGATAAAATCAAATGTTTCGCAAGTAATCTAAATCTCTCTTTTCAAAGTGTTCCATTGAAATGCAATGGACATAAGCACTTCTGTACGTCCACTCAACACATACTATAACCATGTAATCGCCCTAATAATTTATCTTCAATTGCTGCCACCTCCGCTTGTTGAAATTTACCACCGTTTCTTATTTTATCCATTCTAATAATGTTGC
>CAIGRT010162271.1:0-19046 GCA_903798405.1 Fraxinus platypoda
AAGTTAAAAAAGAAATTAAGTTCATAATAAACCTCAAACTATAGATCATGTTCAGCTTTTATTGCCATGTCCGGAGTTACTCGTATTGTCATTTGAAGAAAAATACATACTAAAAGGACTAAAGAAAATAGATCCAACACTTTTCCCACGAAAGATAGAGTAAAAGAATGTTTAAATACGAAACCTTTTCAATTCAAACAAAATACTCAATCCAACAATTCAAGCAACTAAATCTAAAGTAACACAAGAAAGAATGCTACCCAATACTCATTGTAACCACAGTTGAACGTGAGAAAATGTGCTACTCTCTTCTGTATTATAGTGAGAACTTTCGTCATCGAGTGGACGTGATTGCTTTGCTTGTTTCTGATTTTCACTCGATTTATTAATCCGTAAAACACTTCAGTTAATCCAACATAGCTAAAGGATTCCATTACACAGTAAGCATATAAAATGAGAAAATAATTTTCAAAAAGATCGGAAAGTGAAAAAAAGAGAACAACATACAGAGCCAATCGCCAAGATAGAAGTGTTTTCCCTGAGCCCAAATGGTGTAGTTCACATTTGAAGTCCAGCCCATGTTAGCTCCCACAATGTAGCGCACCGCCGACACCTCCGGCGGCATCATCAACATCACAGCGCATGTTAGTACAGCCGCTGCAGCCCGCCAAGGAATTCCCCTCCTCAGCCCCTCCATTTTCTCCTGTGTGTCTCTCTACTATGTATGTGATTATATATAGATGGAAGTGGAAACTGGGTTTTAGTGTTTTCGCGCTGTAGTTGTTAATTTGCGATTATATTGGCGTGTGGGGTAGATTACAGATCTGCCATTAATTAATCTGTGAAATATAAAACTGTACATTTGGTTTCTTTGAAGAAGCTATGTTTTCCAGCTAATAGTCAGTCAGTGTGGCACTGGCACATGTTCACGGTTGTTTTACCTGCTAACAATAAATAATTGACCCAATTAATTTTTAATAATATAATTCATCATCATAATATTATTTTAAAAATGGTCGAGATAACAATGGAACCTACCCAGAGTTTAATGGATATTATTCTTTTTATGAATTTGAATAGAGTTTTTACGAACCTGAATTTTAAGAGTTAGTGACACATAGATTTATGAGACTTTTAAAATCTGAGCCTTTTTGGAGTTCCATTTTTTTTTGTCGATGTGGTTAAAAAATAAGGAAAAATTTTCGATTTATATGTAAAATTATATTATATAAGAATATGTGGTTGAAAATGAGTTTTGACAAAAAAAAAATTTTTGAAAAAATTGGGACCAAACATACTAGGATACCTTGAAATATGTTTTACGTAAATGTTTTTTATTAGTTGACAGGATCTAAACAATTTAGATTTTATCGTTTTAGTATCGAATTGAACTGAATAATTGACCAAAATTAATGCCGGGGTCATCTCATGAGTTTGAACAAAGAGAATTGTTTCTGATATTTATTTTTTGAAGTGTTTGTCTCTAGTTTTGGTTTTTTTTTGTTCTCTCAATCCCAATCGAAACCATCAAATTGGCATCAGGACAGGACATTTTTGTACATAGCATAACAAACAAAATTTAAAAATTTCATTTTTTTAATATTATTTATAGGGAAAACTATCGATAGTCGCTCTACATGACATATACATGATAATTTGTCGTTTGATGCATGAGATATATAAGACGATTACTGATAGTCGCTCTACATAGCATACGCATTGTACTTTGTTATTTGATGCATGAGGCACAGGACGATTACTGGTAGTCTTCACTATCAAACTCAACTTTTTTTTTAGTATTGTTTTGTGGACTTACATTAAAAAAGCTACGAGTAGAAATATATTAAAAAGTAATACAGATTACAGATAGCTTAACTTACCTTTAGGATAAATTACTAAAGACACCTAAATTTCTTTAAAAAAGTTAAAATATACCACATTTTCATTTTTAATCATAATTACCCATTTAATTAAACATTTAATAAGATTTAATTTGATAANTACGAGTAGAAATATATTAAAAAGTAATACAGATTACAGATAGCTTAACTTACCTTTAGGATAAATTACTAAAGACACCTAAATTTCTTTAAAAAAGTTAAAATATACCACATTTTCATTTTTAATCATAATTACCCATTTAATTAAACATTTAATAAGATTTAATTTGATAACTTTAAAATTTTCTCCACCATTCCAAACAACGTTAACTAACCTTAAATATTCAACCCTCACCACAAGGTAATGCATCTGTTACTTTATGATTAAAAGATGTATTTTTACATATTTAAAAAATTTTGGAGAAAAGTAGCATATTTGTGAAGTAATCCCTTAATTTTGAGGCGAAATTTTTTATGAATGAGCACTTTCGATTATAAACTGCACATTTTGAAGTGTTTATAATAATTACAATAAAAATGAGTTATCGTTAAGGGAATAATACTTATGACTTATAAGTAAACAGTTTATAGACATTAACTAACGTGTAAAATTAAAAAGTTATTATTCCTATTCAATCAACTCGAACTTTAATTTGAATCACGCATTCACAAATACTAATTCATTAACCACAAATTTCATTGGACTTACCTAAAAAATATTACTAATGATTTTACGAGAATACTCACCTTAAAGTGAAACATCATTAACTTGTATCAAATTTTAAGAGAGATTTTGACACGGGAATCAATGTCCAAGATAAGCAGAAAACTCGCACCAATTAGTCTGAATTGAACATTGAAACTGCAGTTCCAATAACCAAATATTTCAAGAAAGGCAATAAATTTAAACTCTTCATTGGATGTATAATAAGATAAATGTACCATGGGGTGGGAAATTATGTTTAACTGATTGCAAATTACAGAACAGAATCCAATTTACAGATTTGGGACGATTCTAAATATTCTAACTAGTCAATTAAAGAAGTTGTATTCGTCGTCTTTATTGTGTCTTTGCTGCTTTGCATATTCGAGTTATCCGCACTGTGCTTCACCTCTTGTGACCTAATGAATTCTTCTATAGCTGCCTTCAACTCCGTGTTTGGAATCAACATGTCAACCGTGAGATGAGAACGGTTAAAGGGGTCAGTCTGTAATTCCAAAACAAATAAGTTAGAACTTTTTCCCCGAATTTTTAACTCTTTCTAAATAAAGCAGGTCAGAAGGAACTTACACTATCACTTAGAAGATGCCTATGAATAACAGATCGGTCGAGTGTGACCTTTGACGAAGGTAACATGACAGGATCCTTCATTAAAGTATACTGCAATCCATAGAAAATTAGCGTCATTAGACAAACAAAGAAACGGTTGAATTGCAAATAACCATATTACACGATAATTGAGCATATTATCATCATGAGTCCAGTCAAACAAGCGAAGATACGATTATTTACTTGAATTGGGTCCAGGAATTCATCTGGTATATCTCCAAGAACAGCCTCGGCATCCATGGCCACTGAAGCTGCAACTTTAGTTTTTGCACCGAGATCAATGAACTCTTGAATGATCCTTACATCTTCCCCAATTCTCCTGAGGACATCTGCTGCAGCACCAAATAGCTGGAAAAAAATAGTTAGCTTATATTGATCGAACATGTTTCCAGTCCTAACCAACATCGTAAGAAAACCAAGTGAAAAGAATTGCATAATTTAGTACCTGTTCGTTGTATGATCGACCATCTCTTATGATCGCAGCCGGGAAGATGTTTTCCTTATCTCCTCTAGCCAAGTTCACATATATGTTTACAATCTTCAAATACAAAAACACGCAATTAGAACAAACCTATACGTGCGTCATCCCTTTTGCAATTAGAAATATAATAGCTAACAGAAAGTAGGAACGCCATTGATGGCGAAACAAATCGCTGAAGAAAGGTTTTACTGCAGATCTTAATTTTAATCCAAGATCATGACGGTGCAAAAGATGGCAAGATGCAATATATTAAGATGTCTAAGCAAAAATGATGCAGAGAGAAAGTGAAAGAGAATAAGAATTGACATAGAAAATGGATAGAGGAATTTCAATATAGCTGAATATATCAAAATAATAGTTTTCAATATTCATAAATATTAGTCCTAGTTATACTTCAATTCCTGCAAAACTGGGAAGTTGCCAGAAATAGAATAATGAAACTTAAAACTTAACATCTGGTTTGAATTTGTTTATAAGTTGCTGAAATTATAATGTGATAGAAATGAATGATGGATAAGTGCGTACAAGTTGTGGGTCCTACTAAGCGTGGTTAAATTAAAGGTTGACTTTGACCTTAAATTATAATGAACTTATAATCAAATCCGGACATACGCTAGAACTAATAATTGTGGTACAGGAATAAGTCAGAATCTATTTTCTATTTTTAAACCTAAAGTGAATGCCCTTCTGGCACATCTCTTAAACCAAATTGGCACAGTGTGAAGGAGGTAGGCTAATAACCAAGAGATTCAAGGTTTAATGTAATTTACGGAACTGTCCTGTTTACCCAACCGGGTTGATAGATTCGAAAAACACTGAAGTTTCGGGTTTAACCAACTGGCGCAGACCGGGTTTGATAAACAAGAAACTGTCATTATCTACAATTAAGTTTGAATAAGAAACAAAATATCATTTTACTGCCAACCTGCTTTAGCAATTGTTTTGGTCGAAACTCGTACTTCTCAGGGTCTTTCAAGCTAAGAGATTTTCTTTGGGGCCCCACCAGTTGTAATAGAAAATAGTTTAACATACTGGCTACTCTTTCAACCTGGAAGAACACAACAAAGACTGTAAATGAAACCTTAACCAGACCAGTTTCAGAAAGTTGAAATTTCAATGATGCAGAATACCATCTCCGGCAGTAGAAGGGGAGCTGTAATCTGTTCGGAAGTAAATGCCAGCAAACTAACATCTTCATTTGCCAATTTCATATCAATCTTTATAATCTACAACACAAAGAAGCTTTCATCTGAATAAGCATTTCAAACCATAGATTCACAAATAAATATGAAGTGAAACTCACATTCTCTTGGGAATGGAAAAGCCGAGTTCTCTCCTGCCTCTCTTGCTGAGATCTTTGTTCCCATTCCACAGTATTAGACATCTCAGCTTCCAGTTCTTTGAGTTCAAGTATTTTGTTCAGACTTTCGTCAAGGAGATAAATGCTGTCGTTGATCAAAAAGTTTAAGAAGTTCAAATAGACACCCTTCTCCTCCTCCCTAGCTATCTGGAACAGCATGCAATAGTAATAAATAGTATTTCAAACAGAAATCGATAAGTTATGCAAAAGAGGAGAAAAAAAAAAGGAAAAAGGAACAAAAGAAAAGCTCAGGTAACTCAACCTGTCTCCAAACGTTACGGTGACTTGGAACCTGCCATAGATATTCAAGTAGTTCGGCAATGTTGTGGCGTATATTAAACTTGTCATAGAACTGCATAGGGTGTCAAATAAACCATGAATATCGAAGTGATATTTAATTAATTTACTCCAAAATCAGTAAAACGAAAATGCACAACACCATATCCTAAGGATAGGTAAAAAAATCAAAATTATTGAGTATAGCAGTGACATATGATTTTTGCAGCTCACTGAGACAGGGTGCTTAGTTGAATCATTGAAGTCTGAAAGGAAAGACGCTATGTCCAACAGTATCTACTTTGACAGTTTGGGCAAATAAACTAGTTGTCCATCTTGGCTATATCTCAATAAGTAGACTCCGAAAATTTCAATGCTTCTCCCAAATAGAAGAGGAAATATGATTTCAATTCTTATTAATTCCATTATTGGGAATTTTTTCATGATCCTTATCACCAATTTTGCAATTTCGTCAATATTCATAGTGGTCTAGTGCAACCTCACCTCCATAAGACAAGCATGATGTGAGCAGGGTAACAACATATGTGAAAGCTAAATTGTCAAAGACTAAATATAAATTGGTGGAAACTATATAAAAATGTCAGAAGACATTCTGATAAATTAGAAGATTGGTCATCAGCAAGGGTCCTATTTAGAATACTAGAAATTTAGGATTAGTGCCTAAACAAGTTTAAAGATATATTTAAGAATAGAATATAGAAGTTCTGCATACCTGAGTGTGGGAACCAGTGAACTCAATGTCAACATAAAGCTTCAGAAGATTCCTCACGAGGTATTCTAGGGACAGTTGATGTCCTTCAAACAGAGTTGATGTGGCTGTCGAGCCGCTGCAGACACAAGTTTTAGTTAGATGGGAGTACATAAGAAAATTCAGATTGGTTGATAAAGTCAGAGCAAGTCTCGGTGCAATATGTTAAAGTTCTAAAAAGCTCACCTCCTTCTGGGCATCCAGCAATTGAGGACTTCAACCATCTTTGCTCTTAGATAAGGATTTCTTACGTATTCTGGACTAGCCATGAACATAATGATGAAGTTCATAAAATCATCCTGTCCAGACGTAGATAAAATGAATAAATATTAAGAAATACCTAATAGGTGAATAAACAGTCCACTAAAATGTAAATTGAAGATTCAACGTACAAGCATAATCCCATCCAAAGCTCTGGGAATTCTAGAGGCAAAAATAAGCAACTCCATGGTGTCCTCCACAAAGTGCTCTGGCATACAAGCAAATTCCATTGGGCAAGTTGGTGATAAAGGCATTTTAAAACCACCTACGAGGCTAACTAACCAAACCACCATTAAACGGTAGTAAGACAATGCTCGCTCAAGAAGCCCTCCATCCTATGAATAATGAAGTAAGTTTTGTAAATATTGAGCAAAATTTGACAATAAAAAAAAGTTGAATCTGCAACAGGGGCACAAGTGCATTCATGTATGCATCGGCATTATAACATAGACACACTACATGCACAACGAGAGGGAAAAGAAATGTGATAAAAATACATACTCTCAGTATCTGCGCTTCATAGCATAATTTCTCTTGTGAATACAGCTCAATTTCTTTCTCAAGACGTGATATATCCTGTTGCAATTGCGAAGATGGTGCTTGCCCTACCATGGCTTTGAAAGTGGATAAAGTATCTTCACATCTTGAAATGTCCTGAACATATGTTCCAAGATAATAATGCCTTCAATTAGTCTAACAGACAGTACTAATTAAGGTACACATACATATTCCACAATAAAACATTATTTAAAAGGAAATAAAAAGATAAAAATAATAGATCTGGTTCATTGTTGCAAAAACTAAGGAGTTCAAAACCTGAACAAGATTTTTGAAGTCTGAAAATGCTTTTAGTAACCCCAAGTTAAGCACCCTGGCAGTCATGAAGAAGCATTCACAAATAAAAGGGTATTTGTCTTTCTGGCTACAACTTGACATTGCTCTATTACTATGAAGCAGAGAAACCTCATTTGCTTTACTGCCAGAACTAGTAGCTTCCTGTGATTTTAGTAATCGATTTTCACTATCACTATTATTTGCAGAGACGTCAACTTTCCCAGGATTAATTCTGTTTATCCAATCAGTGACTTCTTCAGATGATGCATGTAGAGCAGTCAGTCCTCTGGTACATGTTTATCATCAGAATGTAAGATATAATATTAAGCCAAAGGCATTGCCAATTAAAAAATAAAATAAGTGTACAAAGTTTCAAGAGAGAGCTCTCACCTCAATTCCAAACGGTTACTGTCAAATATGTATTTAGGATCAACTTTATCCCTTTTCGACATATTTGCATCCAAGAATGGCTCACAGAGACGAAGCATACTGGCACTCAAGTTTACAAACATGCCAGAACTAGCACTAGATAGTGGATCAACCTGTAACCAAGTTTCATTTATTTATGATTAGAGAGCAATGAAACTCTGAAAGATTTAGACCACACTCTCAAGTGCAGCAAAGTAAAAATAAAATTAAGACGCTTTCTTATACTTAATTTGGGGAGATAAAACACTGGGATTTGCTAATGTGGTGTAAATTCAAACCCTAACTTGAACAATCTCTGCTGGAAAAAGATTCACCTGCAAATGAGCGCGTGAAGAGTTTCTGTTGATGACCTCTGCAAGGTACTCGAGAACATTCTCACGAGTGCTTGTATTCTTAAGGAGGCACATAAGAACTTCCGCCAGGCCATCATATAAGTTGTTCATGACCGTTTTAATAGTTGTGAAGGAAGACAAAAGATCAGCTGGACGACGAGTTGATTCTTCTGAGAAGCACTGCTGGCTGGCAATTTAGGAGAGTAGCCATCAATAAACACATAAAGGTTCTTTCAGAGGGAAAAAAAAAAAGAAAACTACCAAGGCTACATTCCCTCAAATTCAACTTCAGGTAATACTTTTCTTAGTGCAAAACACTTAGATTTACCCAAATTTCCAAAAGTCAATCATGTTCGGGGGCAAGTTGCATAACCAAGCAACAAAGAATAAGTGTATGTGATTTAATAAACATTGTTACGCGACCATACATGTTCTTACAGCAAATTAAGCAAAAAAAAACCACTACTCACGAGACATGTCGAGCTAATATGCACAGAACAACAGCAGATTATTCATACTGCACGCAAAAACTAGGAGGAGAAATAGTCGAACTCACCCAACATCAGGCTCACTCTTGAAGAGAGCATGATCAGGCAATGCACTAACATGGAAAAAAGGACCCAAAATGCTAGTCATCTCGATTACTCTCCCATTCAGATACATGCTCTTCGGAATCCACCACGGATGATTCACTAGTGCCTTGGCTCCCACAGGATAATGCAACAGTAACAACAAGGCCCTGAGTGGCTGCTGAAAGTTCCCCAAAGCCGAAACCTTCAGCATACTTCCTCTCAAATCCTCATACAACTTCTTCAAAATTGATTCCAAGGAATCATAATCCCCACCAAGGAAAAACTCCTCCAAAAACCCTGGGGGAGATGAAACTGCCTCAATACTCCCTCCAAACCCATCAATATTACTTCCTACCTCGGAAAAAACCAGAGGCAGCAAAGGAGAAACAATTGACTTATTCGTATCCCAATTTGGAAACATATCTGGATTCCCCAGCTGAATCCTACTATACGAAACAGCCAATTTCTTAGCTTGCTTCACTACCATCTCCATCTCACCCCTCACATTCTTATCCTTCATCGACCCAATTTTCTTCCCCTCCTCATACGCACGACGATAACAATTAACTAAATACTGAAACGGCGGCTCAGCAGAAACAAAATTGCCCGAAAGCCGATCAATTAAGACCCTCTCCATCAAATCTCGTGACAGTTTCAACTCCTTTCCCTCACTCAAAATCTCCGCTGCTGTCATCTCCAAGTACACAACTCGTGAATCATTCTCCATCGAATCGACAAGCGACACAAGGAATATTTTCCGGAGAATAATATCCTCGATTTCCGCCGGGGTCCTTCGGGGTTTTTGAGTAGCCATAGCCCAAAATATTCTCAATAACAAATATTTCTCGAAATTACAAGAAAATCAACTATGAATTTGAATTAGGGTTTTCGATTTCATAGCTGAAACTGGAGAAAAAAAAAAGATCCAATAACTTTATAAAAAAGGTTGCCAGTTCAAGAATATAGATGGACACGGATTCATATACATAAATACGTGCATATGTATATGAAAAAAAAAAAGGGGGATAAATTTGGAAATTGGGAATAATGATTGATTTTTTTAATCAGCAAGAATGAATGTTGAAGCAAAGACGTGAAAAGTAGTGTTTATCTGTGTGTATATTTTCCTTTTATATAGCAACAAGAAGAATTCATAGTACTTCTCGAAGAAGGTTTTTTGTTTTCAACTAGGAGTGGTTATCTTAACACGATGTCATATACCAACCGGGTTTAAGTGACCATCTGGGAAAATTTCAGTTTCAAAGCAGGAGTTGTCTATAATAATTTAAATTATAAATAATAGATAAATAAGTGAATAATATTTGTAAACTCCATAAAACATGTAAATAGAAAATAATTTGACCAAAAATATTTATAATATAAATAATTGTCATGCACTTAATCACTAAATTTTAGTTTATTTGCAGTTAAATGGCTCGACTTCAATTTTATTTCACAATGCATCAATTTCGCCTATCCCGTTAGTAATAGTAGATATCAATATTCATGCTGCTCGGATCAAAGCGTAAATTAGTGATGCCTTCGATTAGTAAACTTTCGTCATCTAAGGTGCGACATTAATACTGTTTCGCCATGTGTGTGTAGTAGTAAAAATTGTTTCGTTAGTACAAACGGCCCAAGTCAAAAAATAAGGCCCACATATGGTCACTTGATAAACGCGTCATCTTGGCCTAGTTCGTTATGTCGATCGGGACAAATGCACGGTCCAAGACCTACCCGTCAATTCGAAATCCCCGATAATTTATCTTCAAAATAAACCACACTATGATTTGATCAGATCAAATAGAAGTTATCTGAAAACAGCTTGGGTATCTCAACCGAATAGATCTTATCAGGTTCAGGTTAGTTCCAACCAATCAGAAAATCTCGCAGAGTCCTCGTCAATCCCGCCTAAGCGGTTATCCCACTACTATAAATTCCGTGATCAGTCTTACGTTTAGGTAGACAAGAAAAAACTACTCTATTCTAAATTACTTCTTCTTTCTTTTGGTCTAGCATTCATATAATCCCTGATAAGCTTTACTGACTTGACCGTCGGAAGATCTTCGGTCGGCACCACACCAGTGTCCTTTTAAAATGTTTTGCGAACTCTCTTCCTCATTATACTTTTTCGCAGGATTGCTGGTAGCCTGACCGAATCGATTTTCTCAATTGCAGAATCAACCGTCTACAATTCGGCGCCCACCATGGGGCCCTTGCAATCATTTTTACGAATGAAGCTCTTACCATTACTATTCATCAATCACCATGTCGAAACTTCTGAAATCCACCTTACGGATGGCTCTACTAATTACACTTTGGATAAAACGGCCTGTCAAGGAGTGGAACAAATGATTAGCCAGGAGGTGGAAGCAATAAGGCAACAGGGAGACAGCTCAAGGCATATCACCGCTCTGCCACCATTACACAACCAGCCCATTCGACCCAACCAGTCCAACCGATAGTTGTTCAGTAGGATGCTGTTCATCCTGCCTCTACACACTCTCAACCTACTGCTCTGTCCGGCGAAGTAACTACACAACTAGCCCAACTCATCGAGTTAACAAAGCAGAATTCACAAAAATTAGAGAGGCTAGAAGCGGAGAATGTTGCCATCCGTGTGGAGAATCGATACCTCCAAGAAATGGTGGAATCATTGGCGTCTGATCCGACTTTGGTGCATCCATCCCGTGCCCATACTCCCTCCAGGCCAACCCCTTCACTCGACCAAAAGGATTTAGGACCATTGGTTCAAAAGTCCACTTTGCCACACCGCTGAACGGAGGGTCGAAAGATGTACAACCACAACCTACCAATGGACAAGATCCAGAGTTCGCACGAAAGTTAGTGGCGATTGACGCCAAGGTTCAATGTATCTCTGGGATGCCTGCACCAATCAAAAAGAGTGCAGCCAGTTGTTTCACTGACTCTCCCTTTGTTGACGAAATTGCCCTAGTGGAAATGCCCAAAAAGTTTAGCTTCCCTAACATGAAACTTTACAACAGGACGGCTGATCGGATGATCACATAGCTCAATACAGACAGAGAATGTTTATTGTTGCTCTACCAAGAGACCTTCGCGCGGTTTGCATGTGTAAGGGGTTCGACTCTTGTCTTGTGTGGCCGTCCCTCAGTGGTATACAAACCTTTCTAATAATTCTATATTATCGTTCGCACAACTAACTAATACTTTTGTTGAGTAGTTTGCAAGCAGCAGAAAACTTCAGAAGCAGTTTGACGATCTCTATCATTGTGAATTTGTCGGGCGATTCAATAGGGATAAAGTTTCCATTCCTAACTGCAACCAACAAAATGATGTTTCTGCTTTTCAAAAAGGGGCTCCTACCGGACACTGATTTGTATAAAGAACTGACCAAATATCCATGTAGTGCAATGGAAGATGTCTTGGCTAAAGCCTGGGACCAGATTAAATGGGAAGAGGATGACACTAACTTCAATTTCACCTGACAACAACCCCTTAAAGAAGAGTCGTGACAACAAAACAGGGTTGAGAAACGACATGCAAGTACTTATTCTCCTCCAAATATGAGGGATACCAAGCGCAGAAAGCTACCCATAACATTTGATCGTCTTTTTGTATGGACAAAGGTTGGGATCCCTGAATATAACCTTTCAATCAGACCAGCAGAACTAATTGCAATGCTGAAGGAGATGGGTGACACAGTAAATTGGCCCAGAAAGATGAGAAGCTCTAGTGACCAACGTGACAAGACTAAGTGGTGTGAGTTTCATGCAGACCACGGCCACAGAACAGATGACTGCATTGCCCTAAGATTGGAAATGGCAGAGCTACACCTTACAGACCTTCTCACTAAAAAAGGAAAAGAGAATGTCGCCAGACGACAACAACAACCACATGGTAAGCAAGGCTCGAGTCTAGCGATCGCGCCGAGACATGATAGAACTATTAACTTCATCACTAGCGGGTCAGAAGTTAGCGGGATAACAAGGGCAGCGACACTGAGACATACGCGTCGAGCAACTCATCTTTGCCTCGGTCTTAATCAAGTAAGCAAGTCACGACCTCTGAGGCTACGCAGCTACTCAATCCACATCATGATGCTTTGGTCATACCTGTGAGCATCGCCAATTGCTTAACCAAGCACATCTTAATAGATAATGTCAGCAGGGCAAACATATATTTTTGGAAACAGTTAAGGCTATGGGGATTTCAGAAAAAAACATTACTCATCGGACGATGGTGCTAATCGATTTCAGTGGTGAACAAAAGAACACTTTGGGTAAGATTGTGCTTCTTTTTTATGCAGAAGAAGTTAACCTCCACACCCGATTCCTCGTAATGGATAGCCCATCAGCATATAATAATATCTTGGAGAGACCCTGGATCCATGAAATGAAGGTTGTACCATCGACATTTCATCAAGTACTTCGTTTTCATACCAAATGGGGAATAAGGGAGATTCATGGTGACCAAAGGGATTCTAGAGACTACTACCAGAATTCACTCCGCTGTTACCAATGTCCTTTATAACAATTACAGCAATTTCAGCCCGTCATCCCAGATCGTCCGAATGTGGAAAAGCTAAATGAAGTACATATCCACCCCGACTTTCCAGAACATAAAACTCAAATAGGGGCAAGGTTAGAGCCAACGCTCAGGCAACGCCTTGTCAAGTTTCTCATAGAACAACATGACCGTTTTCCTTAATCTCACACAGACATGACTAGTGTTGATCCAGAGATAATGACGCACAAATTGAATGTCAATCCCCAATACAATCCGATCAAACAGAAGGGAAGAAGATTCGCCCCCGAATGAAACCGCATTATCAATTAAGAGGTACAAAAACTTATAGAAGCTGGCTCCATACGAGAAGTCTATTACCCAGACTTGCTCGCTAATGTCGTCGTTGTGAAAAAGAAGAATGGTAAGTGGAGAGTTTGTATCAATTTCACAGACTTGAACAAGGTGTGTCCAAAGGACAGCTTTCCACTTCCATATATCGACATGATGGTCGACTCGACAGCTGGATATGACCTCTAAGCTTTATAGATACCTTTTCCGGTTACAGCTAGATTCTGATGCACCTAAATGACCAAGAGAAAGCTGCTTTCGTGACGGAACAAGGTACATTCTGATACAAGGTCAAGCCTTCAGGCTCAAGAACGCTAGAGCGATATATTAAGGCTAGTGAATCATATGTTCGCTGATCAACTCGAAAAATCCATGGAAGTCTACAACAACGACACGCTGGTAAAATCCTTGATTGCAGAGCAACACATAGACCACCTGAAGTAATCTTTCGAGGTTCTAAAGAAGTACAACATGAAACTCAATACGTCCAAGTGTTCATTCTGAGTATCCTTTGGCAAGTTCTTAGGTTACTTAGTAACCCAGCGGGGAATTGAGGCAAACCCAGATCAAATCCAATCAATCAATAACATTCCACCTCCAACTTGCATTAAAGAAATTCAGGGGCTTACTAGAAGACTTCCAGCTCTTAACAGGTTCATCTCTCGATCTTTCTAGAAATGCTAGAAATTCTATAACATATTGAGGAAAAACAAAACTTCTGAATGGACTTGGCATATGAAGAAGTGCTTCAACAACAATACTTAAATTCACCTCCACTATTGTTAAAACCAAAAGATGGGGAACAACACTACTTGTACTTGGCAGTATTGGAGACGCCGTCAGTCCAGTTTTGGTTCGTAAAGAAAAAGGAAAGCAACTTCCCATTTACTATGTTAGCAAGACATTATTAGAGGTAGAGACCCGCTATTGCCAACTGGAAAGATTAGCTCTGTCACTTGTTAACATAGCTCGAAAGCCAAGGCCTTACTACTAGAATCATTCAGTAGTTGTCATAACATCTTTCCCGCTGAAGCAGATACTCTACAAACCTGAGTTATCCGGACGACTAACCAAATAGGCCGTCGAATTAAATGAATATGATATTTCCTTTGTGCCCCTTTCTCAAGACTTGCAAGTTTCATCGTTGTTTTCGCTCATAACTCTCAGGTCTTAGCCCCAAAAGAACTTATTTACTTGATGGATGGACCAATGATAGGCACATGGATGCTCTAGGTGGACGGGTCAAGCAACATCAATGGTGTAGGCCTGACATCATCTTAACATCACCAAAGGGAGAGAAGATAGAACATGCGGTCAGGTGTGAATTCAAGGCAACTAACAATGAGGTAGAATACGAAGCACTTATTGCCGGACTGATCTTGGCAAAGGAAATAGGAGTCACTTGAATAAATGTCTGCAGTGATTCTCAGCTCATTGTAAACTAGATCCAAGGTACGTTTCTTACCAAAGACGGAAATATGACATCTTACCTAGAGTTAGTCAAACGGCTCTGCAGCGAGTTTGATGAGTTCCGATCACTCAAGTTCCAATGATCGAAAACGTCCAAGCAGATGTGCTAGCCAGCTTTGGAGCAGCTATGAATACAAAATAAAGCAAGGTCATCCTGGTGGCCTACTTGCAATGGCCAGCGATTCGAAAGTCGACCGAAACCAAAAGTTTTCATTCAATAGAAGAGCAATCTTAGATGACGCCGATTGTTAGATACCTCCAAAACGACGAATTGCCACCACACAAGAATGAAGCTCGACGAACCAAGGTTAAGGCTGCCAGATTTTATATTATAGATGGTAAGCTGTATAAAAAATCATTCTCTGGACCCTATCTCCGATGCATCGACAATGCTGAAGTCGAATATATCCTAGCGAAACTTCACGAAGGGGAATGTTGCAATCGCTCAGGAGCCTGAAGTTTGGCGCACCGTTCACTTACCACTGGGTACTATTGGCCAACAATGCGGGCCAACTCTTTTAATCATGTCAAAAAGTGTGACCGATGTCAACGATTCGACAATGTCTCGCACCTCCCTCCCGAACAGCTCAACCTCATTCTTTCACCTTGGACTTTCTTGAAATGGGGGATGGATATTGTCGAAAAACTTCTAACTGCTCATGACAATGGGTGTACATGCTAGCGGTCACGGACTATTTCACGAAGTAGATTGAAGTCGAGACACTTTCACAGGTACGTGATCGCGAAGTTGTCCAATTTGTCTGGAAAAATGTGATATGTAGGTTTAGAGTTCCATAAGAAATAGTCACCAACAATGGGTCACAATTCATAAACATTGGGTTTCAAAATTTTTGCAAATAGTGGAATATCAAGCTGAACTTCTCCACTCCGCGGTATCATCAAGCCAATCGTCAAGTCTAATCTTCCAACAAGACTATCATGAAAACGTTAAAGAAAAGACTATTTGAAGCCAAGGGAAAATGGGCAGATGAGTTACCCGGAGTCCTTTGGTCCTATCGCACCACTCTTCGGACACAAACCGACGAAACTCCATTCTCATTAGCTTACAGCATAGAAGAGGTCATATCAGTAAAAACAAGCACTCCAACATTTCGGTATAAATAGACTATCGATGAGCAGAACCAAGTTGAATTGTATCATGAGTTAGATCTAGCGGACGAACGAAGAGAAAGAGCATTGGTTCGTACAGCTGCATATCAATAAAAAATTTTCCAACACTTCAACCGACAAATAAGAATCAGAACTTTCAAAGAAAGTGGGTGGGTGCTACGAAAAGTATTCCAAAAAACCAAATAAGCAGGTGCAAGAAAGCTTGCAGCAAATTGGGAAGGACCATAACTAATCACGAAGGTCGTTGGACAAGGAGCCTACAAGCTACGCACCATGAACGGTAGAGATATCAACAACAACTGGAATGCCATTCATCTTCACAAATATTATTTCTAAATCTTTTAAAACTCTTCATTTATTGTATTTTCATTTTCACTCAAAATCCATACTGACTTAAGCATCGAAGAGCCGATGGCAGAAATGCCATTGGCGGTCCTAACTTTCTCTGCTTTCAGGATAATCATTGACAAAGTTTCGGGCGAACTAAACGAAACCAAACAAAGCATGCCACCCTTCCATCAGTGACCCTAACTTCTCTTTTCTCTCAGGAGATTCACCAAGTAGAAAATCGTATCAATCATCGAAGATCAAGACTTTCTTCATCAACGGGGACATGGAAAGCCTCGAATGTGGGGGAGGAAGATCTCATATAGACACAAACAATTATTTGGAATCTAGAAGCTGGTCGATAAAGATGGCCACGTAGAGTCTATCAAAGGTGCATCATTAATACTGTTTCTCCAAGTATGTGTAGTAGTAAAAATTGTTCCGTTAGTACAAACGTCCCAAGTCAAAAAATAAGGCCCACAGATGGTCCACTTGATCAACACGTCATCTTTAGCCAAGTTCATTTTGTCGATCGAGCCAAATGCACGATTCAAGACCCACATGTCAATTCGAAATCCTCGATAATTTATCTTCAAGATAAATCATGTTATGATTTGATCAGATCAAATAGAAGTTATATGAAAACAACTTGGGTATCTCAACCGAATATATCTTATCAGGTTCAGGACCTTCAGGTTCAATTCCAACCAATTAGAAAATCTCACAGAGTCCTCGTCAATCCCGCCTAAGCGGTTATCCCACTACTATAAATTTCGTGATCAGTCTTACATTCAACTAGACAAGAAAAAACTACTCTACTCTAAGTTACTTCCTCTTTCTTTTGGTGTAGCATTCATATAATCCTTGACAAGCTTTACTGACTTGACCGTCGGAGGATCTTCGGTCGGCACCATACCGATGTCCTTTTAAAATGTTTTGCGGACCGTCTTCCTCGTTCTACTTTTTCACAGGATTGCTGGTGGCCTGACCGACTCGATTTTCTCAATTGTAGAATCCACTGTCTATAATTTGGCACCCACCATGGGGCCCTAGAAATCATTTTTACGAACGAAGCTCTTACCATTACTATTCATCAATCACCATGTCAGGAACTTCTGGACGCAGTTACCATTACGAACGAAGCTCTTATTACGAACTAAACTCTTACCATTACGAATGGAGCTCTTACCATGGGGCATTCCCAACTCCCTCGCTGGACGCAGTATTGAATTCGGGATGCTCTTATACCATATTTGGCATACCAAGCATCTTGCACAATTCAGCATAATCAGCAATTGCTTTGTCCACATCACAGCTAACATGTTTACATTTCTTATAATCATTCATAAGAAAGGCTCTAGTGTCTATTTCAACTTCCAGTTGACAATTCTCTAGATGGTCATCTAGAGAAGCAAGCAATCTGAGCCCCAGAAGACTTCTTCAAGTTTGTAAGCTTCTCCTCCAACACGAGCTTCTCACGAACCGTCTCGTCTAGCTCATCTATCGCCTTTCTAGCAGCCAAGTCAGCATATTTCTTCCCAGCCCTCAAACTTTTGACTTCTCCATGTAATGAAGTATTTGCGTCCTGCAATGAGCGCACCTTTATAGCTTGTCTAACAACTTTATTTTTTCTTAAAAATGGCACATTGCAGACCCTGAAATCAACTAAATAAGTTCGTGTCAATTGATTGGGTTATCTATAATGAAGTATATAAAAAATAATATACCTGGAAAATCTGAGCCATCGTGTTCTTGGTTGTCCAATCTTCAGAAAATAATAGACCTTCGCTAAGCGCCACCACCCCCGAATTAGAGAACGCAGATGAATCGGAGGGAAAGGTAAGCATGATCGAATCGGAGGGAGCATTGGTAGCTCGGTCTGGCTGAGAAATCATCAGATAGGACTGGAGTGTCAGCTAGCACTGTAAGATGAGAAAACTTCTTAAACTTTTCTTTCCCTTTCTCCTTTCCAAAGTGTCAAGTGAAGACCATAACACTCTCGACATGATTCGATCTGCAATCTCACGTTCAGTCGAGTTAAGCAGACCGATCAAAGGAAGATCACTACCAAGAATTTCCATATATACCTCTCTTTATCATGATAATAGGGATTTTATGTCTAGGGAAATCGAAATGAATACCTCGTGGTTCTGCCGAAGTATGATCCCACAAGCCACTAGAAAAAAGAACATCTAAAGACAGAAGGAACTGGCAGTCTCTTTGATCTTTAGGTATCACTAAGATCTTAGAAATTCACTCTTTCACAAACAAACCTTTGACAGGCTGTGTGTTGATGTCAAGACCTACAAGAAAGTGAAATAAGAACCTTGAATCAGTAAAGCATATTGAGAGTAAACAACCTACAAGCTTATTGCTTGACCTGCTGAAGGGAAACGGTAATTCCCCTGTCGAATCAAATCGCTTGACGCGAGAAAATAAGATCATTTCCAACCTTTATCTCCTAAGGAAAGTCCAACTATCAAACGATCGGTATTTTTCCTTACATTTAAGGAAAATTGACCTTTCTCACTGTCATGCTCCCTTATAAAGTAACTGTGCAGCCAGGGGCGGACCCAGGTCCGGAGGTCAGCTAGGGCGGAAGTCAACCGTTGACTCAACGATCGTAATAGCGATGTGCCCAAACAAAGATTTCCAACTTCATGATAACTACTACATGGCAATCTATTCATATAATTTAAGACCAGTAATGCAAGCAATTAGGAAAATTTTATGTGAAATCTACATTACGACAGAGAAT
>CAIGRT010162275.1:0-10891 GCA_903798405.1 Fraxinus platypoda
ACATTCTCTAATATGTTAATTTTTCTTCGAAGTGTTTCCCATTCTAATGTCAAATTGTGTAAATGTCAAATTTCTGTGCTAGATTTTCTTTAGGATTTAATGAAGCACCGGCCATTTTGGCCTAATCTTAGGTTTACATTCACTAATATGTTAATTTTTCGTCCACGTGTCAGTCTTTAAAAGGTAGTATAACAATTGAATAAAGTCAAGAAAAGACAGCCATTTTTGGCATATGAAAAAAGGAATGGGAAGGTACCGTAGTTAACAACAGTGAATTGTTCCATTTTATCACACTGTAGCAATTTTTTCCCCCTTGAATTTTTCCCTATTCGAGCTATCCCCACAAAAAAGGAGGAAGTACAAGGAAATGGTCGGGTAAAGGAGGAAATACAAGGAAATGGCCCCGACCATATTTCCTTAATGATCTTTGACCGTTAAAAAGAAAAAAGTTAAAAACTAAAATGATAAAGTATCAAAACCCAAAAGTACCGTCACCTTCAACCAAATGTTTGAGTGGAGAGAAAAAAAGAAATTGCAATATTGCTCACACATCTAACAGTCGTGATTCAGTCAAAAAAGTTATCCTCACAGTCAACTCAACGTCGACCACCACACAATCCGACCATTATTTTCTATAAGGTCAGATTTTGTGGGGATTATGAGATTGATTTTTAATTTATTATGTTTCAAAAATTTGTTGATTAAATTGTTATGTATAATGTTTATTCCTCATTATTTAGGTAGATTATTGGATTTAGTAGTGATTTATGTGTTTATTTTGTAATTTTACAGCTTATTCTCGTCAGAAATTGTGATTTCTCGCCATTTTCGACGAGAAACAGTCGCCCTGGCCGACCGCCGACAGTGTGATTGCCTAGTTGACGACTTTTTTTTTTCTTCATTTTCTTTTCAATTTAAAATTCTTTTCTTTATTGCATCTACAATTTTTGAGGTACATATGTTAATTGCGCTATTGTAAGAAACTAAACTCAAATGGTTAGGTGGTCACAATGCAAACCCTACATAATTAAGTTACGTATTACTATTATGTGGTGTTCTTTTTGGGTATCGCTATTTTCATTCACATTTTTTATATATCTATTCCACTCTAAGTTCATCCCTATTAAAATTTTATAAAAAATATTATATTCATTCACGTTTATTCCAATACTAACCTTATTAAATTCATTCATTTGAACATTATTTTTATCTATTTATCCCACTCTAAATCTATCCCATTATAATTTTAAAAATTACTAAATTTATCCCCACTACTTCAACCTTGTTTACCAACCCAGACTTGCATTATTTTTAAACTTGAAAAACTTGCACAATCAGTACATTGTAACGCTGTTTAACTGCATTATCCGTCGAGGGGACAAGGATGAAGAAAATTTCCTGTCTGCAGGTTTGATAAACACCTAAAATATTATTAATACTAAATAAGCCAAGTTCAGCCGCCTGCCAGTGGTGGGGAAACTTGTAGCCTCCAACTACTTTTATTATTAAATTTTAAAATGGCTTTACAGAAAAGGAAAAGCCAACCACTCTTCTCCACATAAACAGATTTCAACTTGACATGTTCGTTGCATCATTAAGTTTCTTAGAGGTGGAGAATGTTATTTATTCATCTAAAATTTTAAATAGTCATCAATTTATGTGACAATGTAATGATCATAATCTAGACTCTAGGCGTATAACATTACTCAAAGGTAAACCAATTTGACTAAAAATTAGCCTGTTTGTTTATAAATTTGTGTGCACGTAAATTGAAATTCTCTATACTTAAGACCTTAGACGTACTCTTTGTAAGCCCGTCGAAGAGTGGTGTGGAATATAAAGACGTGACGCTCTCCCTCTCAAAATCTCTAATTTGTTTGTTCTTCCTTGCAATGATCCATCCCCATTTTAGAGTGAGACCCTCTGTCCTAATTGACATATTGAGCCTATTCAATAAATCAATACCAATTTCACAAAATCTCTTAATGAAGATCAAATTTCATTATATGCATCTGTACGGGGGTGTTCGACACCCATTTTAGTAGAAAAATGTATTTTTGAATAGTGATTGATGGAAGAATGTGTGGTTAAAAAATAAGGAGAATTTTTAGGTTTGTGTAATATCATTTTATTGATAGAATGTATGGTTGAAATAAAGAAAAAGAAAAAGAAAAATAATGAGAATGAGAAAAAAAATGAGTGCCAAAAGCCTCCTTCAACCCCTCTTTATTTTTCTATTTTTTTCTGTAGTAAGTAACGATTTCTTTGTCAAGTGTCACATTAATTCAAATTTTTTTTTTTTTTTTTTTAATGATGACTAGATCAAGGATATGAGCTTCAATGATTTACCTATTAAGTTTTATTGTACTTTCGTCCCAAAGGACCATCAGAATTCATGAAATCATTCAATTACCAAGATGAAGAGGACAACACTTGCATCTTAGTATCCCACATATTTTTAGCAGTAATTAAACAAAGTTATCCATTTTTTGATTAATGACACAAATTCCAAGTCAAGAAAATGCAAGTTACATTTATCAATAATTGCCTCTACTCTGTCATAAAGCTTAAAAAAGAAGTCAAAGACTCAATTAGACTGGATAAATGACCAGGTGTGTAAAAAATGATCCATGGAAGAACAAAATTCTTTCGATTTCAAGTGTTCTTCCATTTTGATGAGTAAGAAAAGCTATAGCTTTTGCACGAAACACATAGAACTCAAATATCACTTCCTTCCAATTTAGTTGAACATGTTGGGAAGCGGCCGCACTGCCATGAATGCGTCTACCATCTGTGGAAACAAAGTACAGACATCATATTAATCGAACATAACCATACAAATTTATAAGTAGATGAATAGCTCTTGGCAGTCAACATCTGTAAAATATGATTTCGCCTGTTTTACATCTTCCAAAAGTAATTATCTGAAAAAGGAAAAAAATAAATAAACATCTATCTTTTCTTTTAAATTCCATCTATTAGGCAGTGACTCAGTTGTAGCAATTGTATCCAGTCGCGTTAACAGAAGTAAGACAAAAGGTTAATGAAGAATTGAAAGAGAACTTAATTTTCTAGACCACCATCAAGAATCGAGAATTCATATACTGGAAATATATATCTGAGTATGCAACAATGAGAGCCTCAATATGCAAAGTTACTTTAGTTTTTCTTTCCTCCAAATGCTTATTAGCTATAAAACTAATTCCTTGAATTGATTTGGTTCTGAGGATTTACAGAATTAGAATCAAATTGTTTGACAGGAACTTGAGATAAAACTAATAAATTAACCCCCAAATACCTCGTCTGTCACAGCAGCTCTGGCCCTGCGATGTCTTTCAACCATTTCTGTTAGAATTTCCGTAAGCCGTTTCTTAACTTCGCCTGTTAGCATACGACCAGCTCCATATTCCTGAGAGATTATAATATGATCATTATTTGAAAAAGAGATTATTGTTTGCGATTGTGTAAGAACGGTAAAGGACAAGTAAAAATTAATTCAAACACAATTCCACTGAAAGTATAATGTGTAACTTACATAGTAAATACATTATTATCTTACCGTCCTAATATGTTCGAGTTCGACATCATCCTCCAAGAAAAAACCAAGATATTTAATTGGTATGTCCACCTGGAAAACATCAAAAAGGAAGGCAAGAGAGAGATTAGTGTGCCTTATCCCAAGTATTTGAAAGAACTCAGCATGCACAAAAGATTATTTAAGACATGGCGGGCTAAACAACTACCCAACTACCAAAAACATGTAAGTAGAGGATATATGTGAAACCTGATAACAAGTGAAATTGTGGATATGTAACTCGAAAAATATAGTTCAACTTTATTACCCAGTAGATGATATAAATTATATAGTACCTCAAGGTTTGCTCCATACTTTCGATGATTTTCAACAGAATCTTGCCCGCCAGAGAAAGCATATTTGTTTATCTGAAAATAAAATTACTCTTAGCCAAAGTAACTACACTAAATACCAATAAAGCAATTATCAGAGGGGTTCAGCAGCATACACATTTAGATTTGAACTCATGAATGACTACTGCTACAAGACATGGATTAATTTAGAGGTATCAAGAACAGGAGTTTATTTTCTGTGGTCTCTCAAAGTCGAGATCAATTTGAAATGTTATACATAATCAATACAAAGAAGTACGATGAAAAAAATTTATAATATAAAATATGGATTCCTTGAATGATGTTTAATGCCCAAAAGGAACCTTCAACCCTAAAACCACGTTACAGTTTGGAAAATACACTAGCCGAAAGAATTCAGTAACTGATGTGAAAAGATATATGATGTGATTTTGCAGGAAGGGTTTCTATGGATAAAAATGTCACAAGCCAAGGATGAGAATGAGTGCTTGACTGGTTTGGCAGCCCTGTTATGCAAATTGTCTATATAAATTAGTCCATTATCCAATCCACCCTTCCCAGCACTTGCACGGTAGTGAATTACCAAGTAATGACCTAGCTATAGCTTGATGATGCTCAAGGACAAGTAACGTATTGTTAGAGACTAGCAATGAAGTTAATTTTTTAACCATTGATTATGGCTTGCCGTGGAGTTACATTTGAAAGGAACTTATTGGTAAACAATTTTTTTTTTTTCTAGATGGGTTTCTCAAAAACTTAAATCAAACTAGAATCTATTTTTACTTTCGGCATTTCTTAATGATATCATATAGCAAGTGATGAAATGCAGAAAGGCATTACTGCATGGATGCATCCAACCCCATAATTACAACACTCCCCAAATTTATATAGTCATGAGACGCAGGACAATATATGCCATCATAGATGTTATCCCAGCAGAGAAGTATGCAATATGGATAAATTACTGTTCCACTTGATAATGAGTGAGATGTGTGGAAAATACACACAGAAGTATAACCTTGTTTTTAATATCCTTCCCAGAATCAGTCACATAGATGGCAGAATTTGGATCACTGGCAGACATTTTTCCTGTCTCCCCCTGCAAGTTCGTAATTTCACAAAAGTTTAACTACAATTGCCTAACTTGCAGCCTGAAACAACTGCAAAAACAAATTCCATATAAATAGAGGTAGGAAGTTGCATTGACAAGATAACTGATAGCTTATAAAGGTTATATGGAGAACCATTTCTGCAAAAATATAATTTCAGAATAAGATCGAACTGGCTTCACATTGACTCTCGATCAAAATGCTTACAATCACTGAACTTATTTTGAAGATTTTGCTGACAAAATGACACAATTAGAATTAATGTAGGAAACTGTAGAAATCTGAAAGATTGTATAGTATAATCCTTTGTACCATATTTAGATATTCTCATAATTAGGGAAACGGAAATTAGGTTGCTAATTTAGGCTAATTCTCTCCTCTCCTAATTTAGGATATTTCTTTCCATTTTTCCCTTTGTACTATAAATCACGTGCTGCTTGTTTAGCTATTCAATAAACAGAAATACAGAATTTATTTCTGCTTTCATGGTATCGGAGCCAGGCTCTCTAAAGCCTAGCAATCAATGACGGAGGTCCCCGTCAACAGTACCATGACCTTAGAATCCTCCAACAGTGAGGCAGAAATCAACTCTACATTGGATTCGACTGGAGGAGAAAATGTTTCCTTTCAACTCACGGTCGAAAATTTGAATGGAAGAAACTTCAGAGAATTGGCTCAATCAATTAAATTGGTTATCGATGACAAGCGGAAATCGGGTTCGAGAGACACAAAGAAACCAACTGATGCAGCTCTCTTGCAGAAATGGAAGTCTGAAAACTCATTGGTGATAGCATGGTTGGTAAATTCCATGAAATCATCCACAGGAAAAACATACCTCTTCCTCCCAACGGCAAATGATGTTCGAGATGCTGTTAAAGAAATGTATTTGGAAACTGAAAATTTCTCCTAGATTTTTGAAATCAAAACGAGGCTCTGGCCGACCAAACAGGGGGAGAGAGAAGTTTCAAATTATTACTTGGAGATGACTTCCCTTTGGAAAGAACTAGACCCCAGTTGCGAAGAAGAGTAGGAATGCGCAAGTGATAGTGTCAAGTACAAAAAAGGGCTGGAAAATGAATGAGTCTATGAGTTTTTGGCAGGCCTCAATTGCGATTTGGATGATGTTAGAGGAAGAATTTTGGGTCGCCGACCGCTGCCTTCAACCAGGGAAGTGTTCGCCGAGGTGAGAAGAGAAGAGACTCGTCGGAAAGTGACGATGGAGGAATGATCGGCGGTAGAGAAACGGAGATGTCAGCTCTTCTTTCTAAAGAAATCAGGGTTACAGGTTCTAATTTTGGGCCATCTAAATTTGGGCCGAATACAGGTTCTAATTTTGGAACAGCATCACTTCCATTTGGGCCTTCTAATGGGCCTGCTGCTGGGATATCTAATTTTGGACCTGCCGGACACTGAGAAAATACATGTTGGGATATACATGACAAGCCCACTGATTGGAAACCAAGACAAATATTAAAAATCGTGGCTATCAAGTTTTGGTCGACCAAGCTGAAAAATCCAAAGAAACAAAAAATGGAGCATTCAACCCGGAGCAATTAGAACTCCTCAATCAAATCTTCTCTAGCCATCAAACTTCAAGTCAATCATTCACACATGATCATTCAAGCTCATTAGCCCACAAAGTAGTTTCCTGACAGCCTCAAGTATTTCCTCAAAATATAAAATTCTCTAGACTATTGACTCAGGTGCTTCAGATCATATAACTGATTCTTACCATCTATTCTCCTCGTACTCACCTTGTGCTAGAAATATCAAAGTTAAGATTACAAATGGATCACTCTCATCTGTTGCAGGAAAAGAGAATATTTGTATCTATGAGTTTATAACTTTAAAATCCGTCCTTCATGTCCCAAACTTGTCCTGCAATCTATTGTATGTCAATCAATTAACTAAAGACTCCAATTGCTCAGTTAAAATCTTTCAATCTCACTGTGTATTTTAGGACCTATAAGCGGGGAAGACGATTGACGATGCTAAAGAGTGTGAGGGGCTCTACTACTTCGAAGAAGCTGATGTGAGTAAACAATGTCAAACTGAAATTTGTGATTCTAAGTTTGACTCTAGGGATAGTAATATTCTATTGCAGCATTATAGAACGGGTTAACCTAACTTGCAATACCTAAGACATGTATTTCCTTCTATATTTTTGAATTAACCATATGTTGACTTTCAATGTGAAATATGTCAACTTGCAAAACACAAATGCACTACTTTTCCAAAATCCACATACAAACCATTGAAACCATTTATCATGATTCACAGTGATTTATGGGGATCTTCACGAGTTCCTAATCGAACTCACACAAAATATTTTGTTACGTTTATAGATGATCATACTCGAGGTGATGGATTTACAAAGAGAAAAGAATCCTGTAGGTTGCAAATGGGTAGTTAATGTGAAGTATAAAGCTGATGGAACAATAGAATGATATGAAGTTCGTCTTGTTGCAAAAGGATATACGCAAACATATGGCATTGACTGCACAGAGACGTTTGCACCAATGACAAAGTTGAATACAATCCGGGTTCTATTGTCTTCAGCAGCTAAATTGGATTGGCCTCTTCAACAACTAGATATTAAAAATGTTTTCCTTAATGGGGAACTGGAAGAAGAAGTTTGCATGACTCTCCCACCAATCAGCAAATGGGATGAAGACTATTTTAATTGTATACGTCGATGATATAACCATAACAATAGATAACATAAGTGAGATGGAAAGACTCAAGAGAAGTCTAGCAAACGAATTTGAGGTGAAAGACCTGGGGCAAATGCGGTACTTCTTAGGAATGGAAGTTGCAAGATCTAAAAGAAGTATCAGTGTTTCACAATGAAAATACATCCAAGACCTCCTGACTGAAATATGCATGCTTGGATGCAAACCAAGTGACACCGATTGTTACAGGAAGGAAAACAGGAAACATTGAAAATCCAATTGAGTAGGAAAGATATCAACAACTGGGAGGAAAATTGATCTACCTATCTCATACTAGACCTGACATTACTTTTGTGGTAAGTGTGGTAAGCCAGCATATGCACTCTCCAAAGGAAATTCATATGGAAGCAGTATACAGAATTCTTAGATATCTCAAAAGCTCTTCTGGAAAAGGAATATTCTTCAAGAAGAATGAAAGCAAGAAAGTGAAAATATTCACAGACGCAGATTGGGCAGGTTCAATAGACGATAGAAGATCAACTACAGGATATTGCACCTTTGTATGGAGAAATTTGGTAACTTTGAGGAGTAAAAAACAGAATGTGGTAGCAAGAAGCAGTGCTAAAGCTGAATTTAGAGCAATTGCACAAGGAATATGTGAAGGACTGTGGATAAAAAAACTTTTGGAAAAACTACAAGTCACAGTAAAACTCCCGGTCAAGCTCTACCATGATAACAAAGCAGCTATCAATATTTCTCTTAATCCGATTCAACATGATCGAACCAAACATGTAGAAATAAACAAGCACTTCATCAAAGAAAAGGTTGAAGACGGAGTTATTTGCATGACCTATTTTCCCACTGAAGAACAAACCGCAAATATATTTACCAAAGGACTACCTCGACAAAGATTTGACGATTTCATTGGCAAGTTGGACATGGTTTAACATTTACCATCCAACTTGAAGGAGAGTGGAAATCTGAGAAATTTTATAGTTTAATCCATTGTTCCATATTTAGATATTCTCATAATTAGGGAAACGGTAATTAGGTTGCTAATTTAGGCTAATTCTCTCCTCTCCTAATTTAGGATATTTCTTTCCATTTTTTCCTTTTTCCCTTTGCACTATAAATCACGTGCTGCTTGTTTAGCTATTCAATACACAAAAATACAGAATTTATTTCTGCTTTCAGAAACCAAACTATGCATAGAAAAGCACGATATCAGTACTCCGATCCAGAAGATCATGTTAATTTTTAAAGCTTCATGATCCAATTGAAGGAGCAGTTAATTCTATGAAATGATACTACTGACACGTGACGATAAAAACAGCAATTCTTGATATAAAAAAGTTTCATATCAGAAATAGAGGACTTCTCTGGTAGAGCGAGGACCCATGAGAGCAATTGGCAAAATCAGCTACTTACCCAGCAGAAATGCAGGAGACCATTTCACTAGCAATATTCCTAGACAGCTTTTAGATATACATTGCACATCATTAATTTTTATTGAGAAGATTTAAAGAAACCTGAAGTGCAGGGAAGAATAATGATTCTATCAAAGCAGGCTTGTGATAACCTAACCGAGGAGCCACGTCTCGTGTCATTCGGAAGTAAGGATCCTGAAAAATAACCAAGTCAAAATTAATGCCCAAAACAAAAAAAAAGTCATGATAAACAGATTTGAACATTAACTAGATCAACTAGGAAAGGAAGACGGGGGCCAAGCACGAACAACACATTAATAGCTAGAAAGCTGGACCAGTTCCTCTTTCCTTCCTGACTTTATAACAAATAAATGTTGAATTGAATGAAAGAGTCATCAAGAGAGGAGAAGTGGAGGAGCTAAAAACTGATCAAACAAAGCTAAGTTATCGCTAAGAGTCATTAACCATAAAATTACAAATGTTAATAAAAAGTAATGGCATGTGGATAGTTCAAATGACACACCAGTACAAAAGAAGAGGATCCCCGGACATAACTATTGCTGATAATCCAAATTGTATGTCCTCTAAAAAGGCCAACGTAAAAATCATCAATTCAAGACCAGCAAGAACTCCTTAAAATCAGTCCACTACTCAATATGAAACAACTTCTCCTAACCACTTACGTCCCCTTGTGATGCTATGAATTTATGTTTTAGATGTATTAAGTTTGTGTCCCACTTACTTACAAGCTGATCCTCTAATTCTTTTGGCAGGACTAGTACAAGTGTTACAAGAAAACGAGTAAACAATGAGTAATATGACGTCTCTTGACGGGATAACATCTGTTAGCTTCCAAATATATGAAACAGATGTAAATATCAACGTTTGCAAACATAATTTCAACAATCTCTCCATAAATGATTTCTTAATTAGGAAAAGCTATCCAATTAAAAGTTTACATTGAGGAAAAAGGAAAACAAAAGTGTTAGTTTGAGATACAGGAACAGACTCAAATTAAACTGTGCATCAAGGTTCGCAGTTCAGGTGCCAACATCTGTGCTCCCGTCGCCGTTTGAGATTCGGGTGTCGACGTTTTGAGCAATTGCAGCCGGAATCTGTGAGTTCGCCGCCGATTGGTCGAAGCAATTGAATCTGTAGGTTCCCCCGTCTTCGAATTGCCGGTTTGGGCTTCTTGGGTGTCGCATGACGGAAGATCGGCGGCGTTTGGGCTTCCAATTCGGTCGACTTCTGTCCGACGATCTCGCGTTTCTGGCTGATTAATTTTGTTTGGGGCTGCTGTTGCTCGTCTTCTTCAGGGCAGTGAATTGGTTATTGGGCCTGTTATTTGGGCTTGTTTTGTTATTGGGCCTATTTGGATTTTATTGGGTTTATTTATTTGGGCTCAATTTGGTTATTGGGCCTGCTATTGGCTCTAAGTCATTTGGGCTCAATTTGGTAATTGGGCTTGTTGGGCTGTTTTGTTTTGTGTTTGCTGCCTCGTCTCGTGTTTATTGTCTTGATCTCTGTTTAGAAGTTATGGCTGAAAAAAAATCCATTGTTGCATCGGATATGGTCCCTATGATGTCAAAAATCACGGACCATAAGCTTAATGGCTCAAATTATTTGGATTGGAGCAAGACCGTTCGACTTTATCTACGAAGTATTGATAAAGATACTCATTTGACTGACGATCCTCTTACAGATGATTCTAAGCAGATGTGGCTCAGAGAGGATGCTCGCTTATTCCTGCAAATTCGAAACTCCATTGATGGAGAGGTAATTGGCTTGATCAATCACT
>CAIGRT010162281.1:0-12829 GCA_903798405.1 Fraxinus platypoda
AAACACCCATTTTTGGGATTTTATCTCAAGAGGTCTGTTCCTTACACAATCGTCTGATCCCTTTTTAATTGTTAGCGACAAAACGCGGGAAACATATATATATATATATATATATATTTCGCTGCTCTTGTATTTTGTTTTGATTTTCTTTTGTGTATTGTATTGCATTCTCTATATGAATTCATACGGGGTTTTGGAAAAATCTAATAGGGTAGCTGGGGAAAATATTGTCACACCTGGAAGCCTTGTCACTGGAGTTGTTGATCGAATTACCCCTCATGAAGTTGTAGTGAAAGTCAGGGGTGCTAGTCCTCTGAAAGGCACAATCTTTCCTGAACACTTGGCAGATCATCAATGCATCACTGAAACTTCTTAGTTTGGTGATTATTGATCTATTTTTGGATTTTTCGAATTTACTTCTGTTGCTGATTGCAATATGTTTCCTCATGTATACTCTATGGATGTGATTTTGGTTCATCTACATTGTTGGCCTCACTGCTCTGATGTGTCCTTTCTTGAAGCCAGGATATCAGTTTGATCAACTCTTAGTTCTTGGTGACTATCTAATCTTTTTATTTGTTCACCAGTTTTGCTAACATATGCAGCAGCTGTTTCATTTGCATTCCATTGACTAAGAGTCGGTTTCTTTGTTTATACATGTCACTGTAAATTTTCTTTTATAACTCTCATCCTACACATCTCTTGTTTTCCAATATTAATAGAAGATAAAAGAAAATGCAATACATGTCTCTAATACCCCAAAATATTTTATAGTCATTAATTATAAAAATTAGGTCCTTAATGCAAGATGATGAAAGTTAGGGAATAAAATTGCACATCGGCCAATGATTGAGGAACTACAAGTACCATTCTAAACTATATGTACGATATGAATATTTTTATATATGTATGTATGTGTATGTAATATGAATATGTATATATAAACTACTGAGCGTTTATATGGTGCCAGTGGCAAAAAATTCAATATTCAATACAAACTTTTAAAATCTCATGTTTGTAATTTAAATATTTGTTTCAAAAATATGTTTTATTTAGTCAAAAATTTAGATCGAGCAGTTTTTTTTTGGTACTCCTTTTATTTTTCAAATATATCATTTTCAAGCTAATTCTAAAGGTGTGAATGCTTTAAAAGAAGCGTCTATTTCAAAATTGATTAATAATATCTATTACAAAAAGAAACATATTCAGTTTCTTAAAGAAGAAATTAAATTTCGAAGAATTGAAGAACGGTTAAAAGATTCTTCAATTATTGAGAAAATTTCTTCACTTCAAAAGAAAATTGAAGAAGAACTATGCTCCACTATTTCAAATGCTTTTTGGAATAGGAAGAAACATATTTTTTCTCTTCCATATAATTCTGATTTCATGAGTCAAGTATTCCTATAAAATTCCAATCGATTCAAATAAATAAAGAATTACTTGATCATTGTATCAAGGAAATCAATGATCTACTTGATAAAGGTCTGATTCGTTTAAGTAAATCTCCTTGGAGTTGTTCAGTCTTTTATGTCAATATTTCTGCCGAAATTGAACGAGGTGTCCCTCGTTTAGTTATCAATTACAAGCCTCTCAATAAAGCTCTTCAATGGATAAGATATCAATTGCCTCAAAAGAAAGATTTATTAAATAGATTATTCAAAACTGTTATCTTCTCAAAAATTGATATAAAGTCAGGTTTTTGACAGACTCAAATTAAAGAAGAAGATAGATACAAAACGGCGTTTAATGTTCCTTTTGGTCAATAAGAATGGAATGTTATGTCATTTGTTCTCAAAAATACTTCTTCAGAATTTCAAAAAATCATGAATGATATTTTCAATCATTTTCAAGATTTTATTATTGTTTATATTGATGATGTTCTTTTATTTTCTGAAAGTGTAGAACATCATTTCAAACATATCAATACATTCATTCATGTTGTCAAAAATAATGGTTTAGCTGTTTCAGCTAAGAAAATTGTTTTTTATCAAATACGTATATGGTTCTTAGGTAATGACATACACTTAGGAACACTTACGTAGGTATTCAAAGAAATTTAGAATTTGCTGAAAAAATTTCGAATGAAATTCTAGATAAAACAAGTTTGCAACGCTTTTTAGGCTGTGCTAATTATGTTGCCGTTTTTGTAAAAAATATTAGACTAATTTGTGCGCCACTTTTTCAAAGATTACAAAAGAATCCACAACCGTGGACCCCAGAGCACACTTTAACGGTTCAAAATGTCAAAAAAGCTGTCAAAAGTATTCCACGTTTATCAATTACTGATTCACTTGCATCCATTATTGTTGGGATAGATGCGTCAAACATTGTGTATGGTGGGGGTATTAAAGCAAATTCCAAAAGAGTCTAATCATGAACAGTTGGTTAGGTTTCACTCTGGTGTGTGGACTAGACCTCAAAAGAATTATTCTACTATAAAAAAAAGAATTTTTATCAATAGTATCATGTATTTTAAAATTTTAAGATGATTTGATCAATAAAGAATTTATTTTAAAAACAGATTGCAAAGTTTGAAAAGAAGTTTTACAAAACGATGTTAAAAATCTTGTTTCAAATTTTTTTTTTTTTTGGAAGATGGCAAGCTATTTTGTCATGTTTTGATTTCAAAATAGTATATATACAAGGAATTTCTAATGTTCTTGCAGATTTTATTACAAGAGAGGTTATAGAGAAAAAAAATTCTCTTAGAGAGATTGTGAGAATAATTAGAGAGATTTTCAAATTGAGAGAAATTTTCAATAGAGAGATTTTCAATATGGATTCTACTTCCAAGAAGAATAAAAAGAAAGCTTCAATTCCTATACTTTCAATTGAAGATTATTTGAAAACTCTTCATCTTCTCAAAAAATACTCAAACCTCAAAAACGTTATCTCTTTCAACCTTTCAAAAGCCTGAAATTTTTCAAACCAAAAATATTTGCAATTTACAAATAACTTCCCCTATAAACTTTAAAAAAGCTATTCAATCTGGTTCAGGAAAATTACTTGAAATACACCCTTCAAAATCTTTTCATTATTTTACCAAATCTATTCATTTACCTCTTTGTGAAATGGAAACTTCATGGGTTCATAGATATTTATCTTCAAATGAATGTTTACAAGATATTTTACCCTCTCAATTCTATTTCATGCCTAGAAATATCAAAAAATCAAGAGCTTTTTATCAAGCCATTCTTGTTAAAACGAGACCGCCTATCATAACTCATACATCTAATCCTCAAAAACCTAAACAAATTGTTTTCTTCAAAAATAAGTATTCAAAGGGTATTGTCTTTTGAAGACTGCGGACAAAACCCTTGGGACGAGAAAAGAATGCGTTTATCCAAGGATGAAACATTTGAATCTCGTTTTCATTATTTTGATTATCAAGATGCTTGGTATCATGTTTTTTATTTAGACCAGTGACACACTTCTGATTTTTTCTTTTTAACTAAGCATGTCTTTTAAATTTTCTAAAATGGTTTTAAACTTGGTTGGAATGTTTTTGTATCGCCGAGATGATTTTACCTAGTCTCACTCGTCAAGGATTCAAACTATTCAAAAAAGAGGCAAAAACATTTTTAAATCCTCAAGAAATTTTTTTTGTTCCAGTTCGCTTATCCTTTCAAGATCTCATGGATATTCTGCTGCGATTTCAATCTTGTTCAAAATACAAGCTCTGAATTTTGCGTTAAACAAATAATTTTGAGATTAAAGATCAAATGGTGGTCCAAATTTCATGAAACAAATTGTTGCCCAAAAATTGTTGTTTCATAGATTCAAGAACAGAATAACATTGGTGTTCCAAAGTTTTCAAAGAAAGAACAAGAAAAACAAGCTGATTTTCTTGCAGAAAAATCAAGATTATTAGCCGTGTTTTTCTCAATGCAAGATGCCAGAGGAATTAGCTGTTATTTCAAAAAAAAAAAAATAGCCTCATTGGCCGAATCTACTTCAAAGAAATCAAGAGCCAGTTCATCTTAAAAATCAAATTCAAAAACTGACTATGCTCAAAGTAATGAAGAATGATACTTGGGTATAGACATTGATGAATTAATAAATCAAGAAACTCAAAAGGATAAGGATTCAAGAGGACTACATGGACCTAGTTATTTGAATGAATTCAAACTTTACGGGGTTCATATTTCAAGAGAGAAATTATTTCAATTATGCCTTCCACCTCAAAAGTTGTTCCTACCAGCTTTGCCATCATTCAAAGTAAAAGACAAGACTAATAATGTCAAGAAACTTTAATAAAGAAGATTTTAATAAATGAGATTCAATTTTAATCAACTTTATTAAAGTTACTTTATGAAAAGTTGAAGCATTATTATTACTAGCTGGCGATATTATCATTTCAAGTTTGGTAAATGTAATTTTCAAGACTATTGAAGATTCTTCAACAAAATTCAATGAAGATTTCAAGTCCGGAACTTCAGGTATAAATCAAGCTCAAAATAGAAGTTTTCCTCAAGAGTTTTATAGCGGGAGATAAAACTTCTTCACACTACAAGAAAAAAAGCCTTTTGCAACATGCAAAATGTAACATTCATCAATTGCATGTTGCTAAAAGGCGTCTATCGCAACATAAACAAGTGTATGTTGCTATTGGTTGATTAAATTGAGTTTTAGCAACATTTTTTTGAAGAATGTTGCTAATACACCCTTTTGCAACGTTCGAAATCCGTTGCCGTTAATTTTCTTTTTACAACGTGCAATGTATGTTGCTATTAATGTTTTACCAAGGTGCAATGCGCGTTGCTGTTAATTAGTTTTAGCAACAGGCAATGCGCGTTGCTATTAGATATTTTAGCAACGTGCATTTNAATGTTGCTAATACACCCTTTTGCAACGTTCGAAATCCGTTGCCGTTAATTTTCTTTTTACAACGTGCAATGTATGTTGCTATTAATGTTTTACCAAGGTGCAATGCGCGTTGCTGTTAATTAGTTTTAGCAACAGGCAATGCGCGTTGCTATTAGATATTTTAGCAACGTGCATTTGAACGTTGCCATTTTTTTTTTTTTGCAACATTCATTGCTCGTTGTCGTTAAAAGTTTTAGCAACGCGCATTTGAACGTTGCCATTAATCTTTTTGCAACGTTCATTGCACGTTGCCTTTATTTTTTTATTTTTAATAATGAAAAAGTCAAAATAAAAAACCTAAACTTCCATTCCATTTCAATCTTCTGGTTGCATCCGCTCACTCTCAGCTCTCTCTCTTCTCTCCGGTCTTCCACCTTTGTCGTCTCTCCGATCTTCCACCGCTCTCCTCCTCCACTACCTCCGTCACACTCCTCTAATTATCTGCCACAAAATTAGTAGAGAATGGCTCATAGTGGTCAGATCTACAGCAACGTCCCTCTTCGACGCTCTCCTCCACCATTACCTCCATCACACACCTCATAGCAGCCATATCTACAACACAACCCTTCTCTGCCGCTCTCCTCCACCACCACTTCAATCACACAACTCCAGCTTTTCGCTATGAGATCGATGGAGAACAGGCGGCTGCAGCTTCACCTATTAAAGAGGTTTTTTGCAACGCGCAATGAACGTTGCAAAAAATTGACACCTTTAGGCAACATCGAACATTACAACGCACGAACGTTGCGAAAGGGTTTTCGCAACGTTTTTTGACCGTTGCGATAGGTCTTTTTTGTTGTAGTGTCAAGATATTTAGAAATTTCCTTGAAATTTTTAAATTTCTTTAAATTTCAAAAAGTCTTGTAGTTTCAATCTTCAATATTGTAGTTTCAACATTTCTTCAATAAATTATATATTTTCATCAAATCTGTTTGATTTTATTTTCAAGTTCTATTTCTCTCCTACCTGTTTCCCCTGGGCCATTATGGTATTGTACTGTTTTAGGTACAGTGTCAAGGGAGAAGCTGGTTACCCTGAAGCCTGCTAAATAGCGTTGGTCAGCCCGTTTAGCTGAGATAGTGTAGGGTGGTCAAGTTGTAGGTTGGGTTGAATTCAGTCTATCCTGTAACATTGTGTCTACAGTGGTACTTTATTATAATTTCATTATGTCTTTAATTCCAAATTGGTTATGGAGAACTAATAGTTCTAGAAATAGAACTGAAAATTTTTCAAACATTCAAGATGAAGAAGAAATTGATCACGATCATGCATCATCTGCATCTGCATCAATAGATTCATTCAATTCTCATGAACTTCAAATTGCTCACATTGAACAAAACTTCAAAACGGGACTATTCCAAAAGTACACAAAAGTTCTATTTATGGAATAGGAAAATTTGATTTTACTCAAGATTATGTTATCAAAAACTTTGAGCAAACTGTAGCTATCAAAAATCAAACTATTTCAATAAATTTATTTTCAAAAGAAGTTATTCAAGCTCATAGAAAGAAATTCAAATATCTTCACGTTGGTCTTGTTCAAATTGCTGTCAAATCATTGTTTAGATTTGGTTTACACATTCATGTTCTCTTAATTCTCAGATATAAGAGACTTTTAAGATTTCAACATTCATTATTATCCATGCTCGAGTCTAATTTTGAAAGTGGTCCAATATTTTCGGATTGTTATCCAAAATTTTCAATTAGTCTTCAAGATAGAGCTATTCTTAACGCTCTAAATCTTCAAATTCAAACTAAGAATTTTGATGTTGATGATCGTTCAAAAGCATTTGCTTTAATATATAGAATATATTACAAACTTATGAACACTCAACCCAATATTCGAGCTCTTCAATCTTCTCTTAAAGGTGAAAGTCTTTTGGTAGAAGTCAATCCTCTTCATTCTAATATTATGATTCCAAGAAGATACCTTGGAATCTTCAATCTATAGGACTTGAATAGGACTTTGAAATGTTCAAAATCCAGTTCCTGCTCCTACTAGGAAAATTCCTGATCAAATTATTTCATTCCCTGTGGTCATGTCAAAGTTATCTTTGATAAGGCCTCTTCGTCAAACGCCCTTAGAAGGTTTTATTCTTCTAGATCTGATTTTAGATCCAAGAATAATTCTTTTCAACCTGCTAGATTTTCAGCTTCTTCAGGTAAATTCAAAGGAGTTAATTTTGATTCAAAAATTCTAGAAACAAAATATTTAGACAAAGATGAAGAATCAGAGCAACCTAATTCTCAACTTTATTTGACATGATTCCTTTAGAAAAGCTTGATCAGCAATGTAATGTCATTTCTTATACTATTGATAGAAGACATGAATTTAAAACTGATCAAACTCCTTCTGTCAACAAATTTAGACATACTCTCGAAAAGATGTTTTCAAAAGAAGAAATAGAATCTTTATGGGAAGAATTTTATGATTCTCCTGAAGATTTTAGTTTTTAAGAATGGCCATATTTCAAAATTTTTGGTAAAAGGATTTTAAAACAAAAATCTATTCAAAATACCCATGTTAACAAGAAAACATGGAAAACCTCTTCTGGTCAAACGTTTCAATCTGAACATCCTCTGATGCAAGAAATTATTGTTTCTCATGAGAACACTTAAATTATTGCATCTCCACTCAAAAAATTACTTGATTTAATTGTTAGAACAGAAGATTCTAGTTCAACATTTAAAGATGTTAAAAATATTATTTCTCAGAACAATTTAAACCAACATTGTTCTTCAATCTATGTGTTCTCAATTATCTAGAATTGAGAATAACTCCGAGTCCGAGCGATCCTCTTCTAAAAAGGAGGGGAAAGATTTGGATATTGTCAATAAAAATCTTATTTTTAAACCTATTACTGATTCAAAAATACCTCCGAAATTAAGGGAAAATACCTTTTCTTCTGAGATGAGTATTTTACAAGAACTTGCCAATCAAATCTCAAAATTAGGAAATTCCAAGAATATCAATACAATTGATAATTTTGAGATCTTGAATCTCAATTTATTGAAGAAGAACCTCTTCAAGTTAATAAATTGAGAGGTCAGCATTCAAAACTTCCAACATATTACAATTGTCCCTCTTATCCTGATATGCTATATAAGGAAAAGAAGGAATAAAAAACATCATATTTAGGAGACGAAATTGTCGAGTGGAATCTTAATGGTCTTACTGAATTTCAAATTATTAGATTAATCGAAAATATGGCTGTATGTTATAAAGCATACACTATTCGGGGAATCTCTCCTAAAAATGCATGTGTCAATATTACTATTGGTTTCATTGGACGAATTAAATTCTGGTAGAATAATTATCTTAATGATGAAGGTAGAGCAAACGTAGGAAGTGTTGTCAATGACAAAGGTCATAATGATAGCTTCAATACTTTAGTATATACTATACCAAAGCATTTCCTTGGTAATCCAACTCTTATTCAAGATAGGTCATCTGAAATTTTATTAAATCTAAGATGTCCTAAACTTCATGATTTCCCCTGGTATAAGGATATGTTCCTTACTAGAGTCATGATCAGAGAAGATTGCTATCAATCTTTCTGGAAAGAAAGATTCATTTCTAGACTTCTAAAACTCTTCGCTGAAAGAGTTAGGAAACCAGTTCAAACTCCTCTTTTTCTTCAAACCAAAGTAAGGAATTTTGTGGTTGTAAAACTATAAACGTTCTTACTAAAAGAAATAATTGAGAAAATTGAAAATCCTCAATTAAAGAAAAAGTTCTCTTCTCTTTTACCTTCAAATACTTCTGTTGAATTATTTAATATGAATAATATATTAAATAGATTCAAAGGGGAAAACTCTTCAAAAGTCTCATGTTCTGAATTACGTTCAGAAATTAATGAGATGAAATCTCAAATTTCAATATTAGAACTTCAAATGAAAGATGTTCGTATAGAAGCTGTTCTAAATCCTTACATCCGGGTTAGAGAAGCATTCAGGTCCTTCTAGCTTAGCACCCGATGGGTGATCATCAGCCGTCCAATTCCTTATTCAGGAGTACACTTTTGAAATCCTTCTAGCAACATATCCATCGAGACTAGAAATCGTCTCATAAATCCATGCTTGAAACACTATTAGAAGACCTCTTAATCTATAATGGGTTGTTCTCTTACTCAGGCCAACTGATTAGCGAATCAAAAAGTGATATACCACATGGGAACAAATCCATAAAGTCTTCAACTAGTACAAACAGGAAATGTTCAACAATGTAATCTCTCGGATATAGATATGAAGTAATGAAATACAACGTACCAAGCATAAAAACATCCTCATCTGGAATGTCACTCGTACCAAAAAATGCTTCGTTAACTTCTTCATGTGTCACAACCTTCAACGTATTGAAATATCTATTTTGCAACCTCGACATAGTCTTCTCCAGCCTATTTGTATCAACATTACCAAAATGTCTGAGCCAGGAAACTAAACAAAACTCGGGGAGTGAGAATGAAACAAATCTCCATACTATATTAAACCACATTTAATTTTCATTAGGTTGTTGAACCTGCCTCAAAAGGAAATAATGTATCAACTGTGATTGTACAACAATTTCATTACATTCCAGAAAGTGGCCAAAACATGTCTTCTGCAGTATAAGCCGTTGGGCTTCCTTAGATTCGTTTTAAATTTTTTTAGCATACCGTTCATGGGGTAATTGTAATTTTACTAGGAACTAACTATTCTCTAGTATAATGAATTTCCAAACTTGCATATTGGTCACAAATAACATAACCATTGGTTACGGATGGATGGCAAGGTCACAAACAACAACAACAAATATGTCACAAATCCCTTTTTATATTTTAATAAATCGGAATTACAGAATTACACAACAACAAAATCCCTTTCTGTAGTTCGACCTTTCAATCAAAATTACACACTCATTTCATATGTCTAAAATTGAATACAAAATGTCATAAGATGAAAAATATATCATCCATACTTGTTACCCATAAATTTCGATGCTTCAAATGAATAACAAAATGAACAAAAATAAAAATTACCTTATTCGCTGTCGGATTTGTGACTGACCGTGTGGATTTGTGTCTTTTAGAAGGAGAGTCTTTATGTATTTCATCTACTTTTTTTACCCCTTCTATCTAAGACCTCGTCTACTTTCTTCCCTCGCTTTCCACTCCTCGATCGAGTCATTACTCTTTGAGTTTATAATATGTTGCTTTCACAGAGAGGAATAGAAATTTATTGGTGTTTATTTATTGGGAAGACAATGAGCGTCGACAGCGGTCGCAAGTACATCGAAGAAGTATCGACGGTGAATGAAGAGTTGTTTCGTGGGTCGGGATATATCGATTCGGTGAAGAATGAACGTGGGTGGAGATTTTCAAAATATATGGAAGTGAAGTAGTTTTCTTTTTTGAAACACATAAATCACGGGATACAGTTATTAGTTTTTACTTAAATAATTAATATTTAAATAAAACATATCTGATTTTTGAATAATGAAACATTATCCTTGATTTTAGAATATTGATCTTTAAAAGTAGGGTGGGATGCAATTTTCACTATAATTAATGAGCTTGGGTGATTTGAGCTAATTTGATGTTTGTTGGACTCAATTTGCTTTGGTTAAGTTATAAAAATGGGTTGTGTTTTGTTAGAATACTTTTAACACACTTTTTAACATAAATGCGTGCGCATTTTTGTGTTTAAGCATACATATGCAGTCAACGAAATGGGTTGATCGCATTATCACATGTATACCTTATGCGATACGTTTCGAAAACACATCGAGCATATGCGTGTTTTATAGTATATAATTTCATACTTTGTTTTTATTATTTTTAATGGAATCAATAATTCCATGATTCCATTTTTAGGATTCTCATTGGCATTGACTAAACTAGACAGCTTCCCAATCCTAAAAATGGATGGACTATCGATTGATTCTGTGGCATGTTTACTGTCGGTGGTCTCCGATGAGTCTCGATGCTCAGATTGTTTCTGAGAAAGAAGGCGAAGAAGGATCAAGAGTATGCCGACATTTGAATATGCAGAAATTGCTGTTGAGATAGTTGGTGGAGAAGGGAATGGATCAACTTGAATATTGGGTCTCGAGTGTGGAAAGGTGATGACAGCTGGATATGGAGGGAATTGCTAGCATCGACCTGAAGTGGTTGGAGGGATTGTCGGGAATGTTATGGTTTGGGCCGATGGGAATGATGTGGCCGGCCGAGAAGATGGATAGGAACGACAGTGGTAGGCAGAGGCATTCGCGGTTGTGGTGTGAAGGCGTTTAGTGATGTTTGTTGTGGTAGTTCTCTGATGTTTTGTGGCTGTGGAAAGGTGGTGCATGCAAAAAGTAGTAGGTGGCAATTAGGGTTGCAGTGGCTGCAAACGGCGGCGTGAAAGATTGGGTTGAGAGGAGGAACGAGAACACAAATTTTGAGCTTGGAGATGGCCAGTCGCCAAATTGGTATGCGACGAATGGTGGATTTATGGGTGATGTGAGAAGTGTTGTGGGTGCGAAGGGTACCGGCGGTGGGTGGGTGTCTGAGGGTTGCAAGCAATCGATTGGGTAACCAGCGATGGCGATGGATGGTGTGGGTTTGCCGGACTCATGAAGCAACTAGCGGCAATACAGCATTAGGGTGAAAAGAACAATATTGAGAGACGAAAGAGGAAGAGAGAAGGGAGAAAAGATTCTTGATGGGGAGATATAAGAGGGGAGATAGAAAGGGTAGAGGAATTAGAGAAACGGAAGACAAATTAGGGGAGAAAGTATCAATTTATTTCATTATCAAATTTGTATGAATTGCATTGCATAAGCCCCATTTTATATAGGGTTTAAACTAGTCCTCATTGAAGTAGAAAATACTATAAAATCTATGAAATCAAATCCTAATTATGTTCTTAAAATAAGCATCAAAATTGGAAACTAAATTAAATAACCTCTTCTAATATTCCATCCGTAGTATTGATGCTGGAATGTATTTTTGCTATTTATATGATATTCTTGCTTCGTGATATTAGGGCAACATTGGCATGGATATTACATACGTAGGAAAGTGTGTAATGAGAAAGAAATAATACATGAAAATGCAGAGTTTCATTTGGTAAATCCCTGAAACAAGTTCGAGCAAACTGTTTTTATATCCTTGACTGCAAATATATTGGGAAATCCATTTTAGATAGTCTTTTCTTGTTGCGAAAAGCTTAACGTCCTATTGCCTATTTGTATATGCAGTTTTTTTTTTTATGTTTTTCCCCCTCTTCTTTCCAGCGGATGCAAGGACCTTGGTCCAACAAGCAAGGAATGAGGCTGCTGAGTTTCGTTTAGATATGGATATGAAATCAACTCGTTGTATTGGCCAGATGGTATGTATATTGCGGGCACTTTGCAATTGACATAGTAAAATCTGAAATGTTTGTTCAGCTATTTTTATCAGATCTATCATTTTTCTTCTAAAATTTTGCCAGAAACCTGAAAATATTTTACAAAAACCTGTAATTGGTTCTTGAAGCTAGCAATTTTGGTAATATTAACCAATCTACTTTATAATGCTACAAACATCCTCTAGGATGTTTGAGCGATAAATGTGTCTGACCTATGACAGGGTTGTAGACAAGTCTCAAGTATAAACACATCATGCATATATGAGACCTCTTGGAATAGGTTTGTTTCTAATCATTTCTACACTTAAATATTAGGATCTTTGAAATATTTTTCTTCCTCCTGTTTTCTGTTTAACAATTTCTTTTTTCTTTCATAAAAAGTTGCATTGATTTTTGTTATTGATGAAGAGAAAGGACCTCAGCTCTTCAAGTGTGATCCTTCTGCTCATTTTTATGGTCACGAGGTAATAACCAAAGCTCCAATTTTGAGATGTTATTGATATGATGTGTCTCAATGGGGCGGATCCAAGATATTAAGTCAGCTAGGGCGGTCGCGGATGACCGCAATAATAAGATTCTTTATTAATATTTAATT
>CAIGRT010162310.1:0-13444 GCA_903798405.1 Fraxinus platypoda
TAGCAATGTAGATGGTGGTGGGTGTAGCGGTCATCACTGCCGGCGTCGCGGTCGAGATGTTGCTGGTGGAGGTGGCGACCGCCAATTGTCTGAGACATTTTCTCGCGGTGGTGGGAGGATGAGGAAATTACAGTGAAGCAGTTGGGTGGGTGTGTGGCTCGGCGGCGACGAAGACGACGACTGTCTGTGACGACTATTTGGTTCATCTGTGACCAATATTGGTGGTGGATTGGAATTGGGGGTTGATTTTTTGGTGTATGTGACCTCTAATGGGTTATCTGTGACCAATCGATAACCTGTGACCATAAAATTTGTGACCAAACATTTGAAAATATGTGACCTATAAATAAATTGTAACATAACTTTTTTAATCTGTGACCAACGAAATAAACTGTGACCACAAAATTTTTGAATTTGTGACCCATGAAATAACCTGTGACCAACTAATTTGATAATATGTGACTAATAAAAAAACTGTGACCTATAATTATGTATCTGTGACCATTAATCGTATAAATGTGACTTCATTATATTTATTTATTAAATATTTTTAATTAATTATATATATACCTGATTTTTGCATTTTTAAACTTAAAACCCTACTTTTGAATTGGTGTAAACTATACACCTGAATTTTGATTTTTTCCCACAAAAATATGATGTGGCAGGCCTGATTTAGTAGAGCTGATCCAATAAAAAATAAATCAGTTCCCAACCCAAATTGGTAAAACCCTCCATTCCGACAGGCGATTCAATCAATTCACTCTACCCCAAACACCCTTACGTGAGCGGAACCACGCCTTGGAACCAGAAACGCCACGTTTCCAAGTGACGCTGCTCAAAAGTTTAAAAAACTCAGTGAAGCTGAGTTCAAGAGCAAGCGTGAGAGGGGACTGTGCTTCTGCTATGACGAATTTTTTTTATAGGACATAAGTGTAAGAACAAAGAGCTTCAGGTTATGCTGGTTTATGATGAAGAGCTAGAGGAAGGATGGGAAATGAAGGAGATGAAGGAAGAACCAGGGAGAAATGAGCAAATAATTATCGAAGAAGTGGTGGAGTTATCCATGAATTCTGTCGTGGGGCTCACACCACCGCAAACCATGAAAATTGAAGGAGTGATTTCCGGGCAAGATGTGGTGGTACTAATTGATTGCGGGGCTAGCCACAATTTTATTTCAGCTGAGTTAGTCTAGAAATTAGACTTGAACAGAACGGATACCGCTGGATATGGTGTGATTGTAGGAATAGGGATGGTGGTGTAGGGTGCGGGGGTGTGCAAAGGGGTACTCTTATCACTCGAGAATATTGATGTAGTTGAGGATTTCGTTCCTTTAGACTTGGGGCAGGTCTGACGTGATTTTGGGGATGAAATGGTTATCATCGTTGGGGCTAACCAAGGTTGACTGAAAGTCACATACGGTGAAATTCCAGGTCAAGGGTACCACCACGACATTGTAAAGGGATCCAAGCTTGAGTAAAACTATAGTTACTCTAAAGGCTATGATGAAAGCCTTCAGGGAGGGGGGAGGGGGGAGAGGGTGTACTACTCAAACTAGGTAATATGGGAGTCGAGTTTTGAAAGAAGAGGGAGGAAGCACCAGCAAAGTTGATAGAGGTATTGAAGGAATTCAATGAGATTTTTGAGGAGCCTTTTGGGTTGCTCCCACAAAGAGATAAGGACCATGCCATCCATTTACAACCCGGGACAAACCCAATTAGCATGAGGCCATACCGTTACCCGCAAGTTCAGAAAAATGAAATAGAGAGACTGATCAAAGAGATGTTAGTTACAGGAATTATCAGGCCAAGTAACAGCCCTTTCTCTAGTCCAGCGTTGTTGGTTAAAAAAAAGATGGGGATGGCATTTTTGTGTGGATTATCGAGCCGTGAACAAGGTAACGATACCAGACAAGTTTCCCATTCCGATGATAGATGAACTACTGGATGAATTGCATGGGGCTGCCTTTTTTTCTAAACTTGATCTTAAGGCTGGGTATCATCAAATTCGAGTCAAACCAGAGGATCTTCCCAAGACAGCATGTAGGACACACGAAGGGCATTATGAATTCTTGGCAATGCCATTCGGATTGACAAACGCACCCGCTACGTTCCAGTCTCTAATGAATGAAATATTTAAGGAGCATTTGAGGCGGTTTGTGCTAGTGTTTTCGATGATATATTAGTTTTCAGCCAAAGTCTGGAGGATCACGTAGAGCATTTGAGGAGAGTTTTATAGATACTAAGACACCATCAGTTGTATGCCAACCGCAAGAAATGTAGTTTTGGCCAGCGGGAAGTAGATTACTTGGGGCATTGCATTTCACACCGGGGTGTGGCAGCGGACACGTCAAAACTTCAAGCCATGGTAGACTAGCCTAGCCCTCGTTCCTTGCGATAATTGAGGGGATTCTTGGGGCTCATAGGATATTACCGTCGCTTTGTGAGGGACTACGGTAAATTGGCGTGGCCACTAACAGAGCTCTTGTACAAGGATAATTTTTTTTGGGATAAGGAAATAGAGCAGGCATTCTCAAAATTGAAGACAACTATGATGGCAGCCCCAGTTCTGGCCCTTTTGAATTTCAACAGGCCATTCGTGGTGGAGACAAATGCTTCGAGTTTTGGCTTAGGGGCTGTGTTAATATAGGACCAGCACCCTATTGCATAATTTATTTACGCGCTCAGTCTGAAAGGAAAGGTAAAATCAGCTTATGAAAGGGAGTTGATGGCAATTGTATTTGTGGTGCAAAAATCAACTTATGAAAAGGAGCTGATGGCAATTGTTTTTGTGAGAACGGATCAAAAAAGCTTGAAGTTTCTGTTGGACCAAAGGGAAGTTCAATACATCCGAGAAGCGACAATAAGGCTGCTGAAGCACTTTCCCGTATCAGCTCTTCCACTGAGTTGATGGCCATATATGTGCTTGCAGTCATACAATTGGATATTTTAGCAGAAGAAGTCCGCGCAGATTTACAACTCCAGAATATTATTCAGGAGCTCACGCAACACCAATCTAGCAGATCAGATTTTTCATTGGTGAATGGTCAGTTGTTGTTTAAGGGTCGTTTATTCTTGCGAAAGGGGTCCAGGATGATTATGGTGATGTTACAAGATGGACATGACAGTAAGAGTAGGGGACACTCTGGTTTCCTAAAAACATAGAGACGGATTGCATCCAACGTTTATTGGGAAGGTATGAAGGAGGATATTCAAGGGTATGTAAGACAGTATGCAGTTTGCCAGCAAAACAAATACTTAGCCTTATCGCCGAAGGGATTACTACAGCCACTTCCTATTCCGAATCAAATTTTGGAAGATATAGCAATGGATTTCATCGAAGGTCTACCGAAATCGGGTACCATAGATACAATTTTGGTGGTGGTGGATCGATTAAGCAAATGTGGGCATTTCATAGGGCTTAAGCACCCTTTTACGACGACAAATGTGGTTGGAATTTTTGTGAAAAAGGTGGTAAGATTGCATGGGATACCTTACTCCATAGTGTCAAATGGGGATAAGGTATTGGTCAACCATTTCTGGGAAAAATTATTCTGTTTACAAGGTACGAAGCTTAGTCGTAGTATGACCTACCACCCCCAATCCGATGGACAGTCAGAGGTACTAAATCGCACACTAAAAACATATATTCCCTGTTTTACTTCATCTTGACCCAAGTCGTGGTTCAGCTGGTTGCCTTGGGCTGAATTATGGTATAACACTTTATTTCACACAGCAAGCAAGACAACTCCCTTCCAGGTTGTTTATGGGTGCGAACCACCGATTTTACTAAAGTTTGACAAGAAGACTACACTTGTTTTAGCAATAGAACAGCAACTCCGTGAACGAGATCATGTTCTAAATGAATTGAAAGCTCAGTTACTGATGGCTCAAACGAAGATGAAGGGCATAGCTGACTCCAATGAAGAGATGTCAACTTCGCAGTGGAGGACCTGGTATATCTGAAAGTACGACTACACCGCCGTAAATCTCTAGCAGCGCGACCTAATGAGATGTTGGTACCAAGGTTTTATGGTCCATTTACAGTGGGACAGGGGATTGGTCAAGTTGCTTATAAACTAATTTTACCTCTGACATGAAACATTCACCCCGTGTTCCATGTATCCCATTACGCAAAGCAGAAGGAGCAGTGCAGGCAGTGAAAGAAGTACTAAGCCAATTGAGTGAGGAGTTAGAAATGATGGCTGAACCAGAAGCATTACTGGGGGTACGACCAGGCTTAGGTGGTCATATTAGAGGGTTAGATGTTCTGATACAATGGAAAGGGTTGCCACCACTTGAAGCCATGTGGGAGTCTTATGACATGATTAAACACTTGAGGAAAAGGTGAGTCTCATAGGAGAAGGTAATGATAGACCCACAGTCCACATGACATACCAGAGATGCAAGAAAGGAGCAGGGGCAGAATAGGGAATTAGTTAGAAAACAGTCACATGCACAGCCATTGGGGGAGAAAGGCTAAGAGATGGTGCAGTAGAATGCTATAAATAGTGGCAGTGATCACGTGAAATGGCAGGCAGAAATTGGTAGATCATTAGGAGAGAATTAGCCTCTCGCATGCCAAATATCTGTATTTCAATTCCTTGTTAAAACTTACGGAATTCTTGTTTACTGTTATTCATAATTAGTTAATCAAATATAGTTGAATTCTTCTTAAAATTGCTTCAATTACCTCGAGTTCAGCTGTTAATATTGTGGAATACTGAAATTGTCCAAGAACTTATCAATATGCTACACATTGATTAGCATCTTTCAGTACCACTTATTAGTTATTACCCAAAGAAAAAAAAACTTCTGCACCAAAAGAGAAAATGATTACATACTTTGCTAATTTGAACAAGGGGGAACATTATGCTTGCATTATGTACTTTATATACTCTGGTCTTTGCCAATATTGAAGGTATTTCATGTACCCAATAAAAATTTCATCTTCAAAATATCGATTCTGGACACATATTATATTACACCTATAATCACGCACAAATTTAGAAGTAGCACAGAGTCAAGTAAATAAAAATATTGCCAGCACTACTTTTCAATTAGCAAGCTAATACACAGACTTTAAAGCAAACAAAAATAACAGAAATATTGAAGGAAATGACATGTATATTTTTGTCACGACTAAGCTGTGATAATGGTTTTTCCACAATCACAATCCAACAATCAACTCCTTCCCAGCTGAATTCAACTAGAAATATAACCAAATGAAGATAAAATAGAATGGGGAGGGTAAAATGAGAAAAAACGTAGAATAAATGTGAGAGAGAGAGAGAGAGGGACGAAGATGAATTAATCCACTTTCAACTGAAATCACAAAACTTACAGATTCTTGCACATGGTGTTTATATACCTCATGGCAAAGTCGTGTTTCATAGGAAAATAAGAGGAAAAATGTAATGCAGCCTTACAATTATTTAAAACCCAAAATGACATCGTTCTAACTAAACCATACGACACCGTTTAGAACTTCAAATGTTGGGGTACTTATGTTTGGACTTTGTCTTCTTCATTCAGCTTGGTTTTCCTCTTCTCTCTTGCTGACCTGTGCTTCTTCTTTCCCCCGCCACCCTTGCCTTTCATATAACAATCCTTTCCATCACCTTGATCTTGTCCCCAAGATCTACATATAGGAAACTGAAATTTAATCCATTATAAGTCCTCCTAAGTTGCACTGTCAGGTGGAGAATCTGACCAATGAATGAGCCATTGAAGTGCGGTGTGAGTTCTGCGATTCACCAATCTAGACTACATGATGCTTAAGGGGTAGCGTTCTGGCTGTAGAGGTTGGCCATTACTAGGTAATTGTAGCACAAGCATATTGTCATTCCCAAATTTTTTTTCAATAGAGAAACATAAAAGATTGGATGAATTTTCGACCCTTCTCGTAAAGCCAACCGATGTGCTACTGCTCCCACTTTCTTCACAACTTGATATGGGCTAAAATATTTCGCAGTTAACTTGTAGTTAGCTCTGTGTTCCATGAATTTTTGTTTATATGGATGAACTTCCAAGAAGACCCAATCACCATCCTCAAAAGACCTCTCTATTCTATTTTCATCTGTGTAAAGTTTCATCTTAGCCATGGTCTGAGATAGGTTCTCCTTTAATTGTTGGTTTAATTTGTATCTTCGCATCTCTACCACTAGCCTCTTTATTTATGTTTTCTGAATAAAAGAGCATATATAGGGTCTTATTCTAAATGGTTGTGCGCCCTCCTTCAAGGAAATGTGATGATCACGTGATCTGGGAGGAGGTAACCATGTTGGATCCTCAAGTACTTTGGGAAATTTGTGTATGACTTCCAGAATTTGGCCAGGTGTATCCTTAGTTTGTTCCTCCTTAATTTAATACAATTGTCCCACTATCCTATAAGGCTCTTTGCCATACATTTTCTCTATTTCTCTTATCTCCATTAACTTGACCGGATTTCTAGAAACCTCACTCTTCAGTTTAATTACTTCGCCATTGCTCTGGAATTAGACATAACCACATATGAAATCAAAGGTGATTGGACCAAATTGACTCATCCAGTTTACCCCCAATACCATATCATTACCTCCTAGCTTAGAGTTCTCAATTTATACTGGAACTCCCAGTTATGCACCTTCCAAACCAGTAGTTGATTCAAAGCCTTACTCTCCAGCTTTTCACCATTAGCCACTCTCATTGTTATGGTTTTGGTTTCCCCAGTAGTGTACTTCAGCTCCTTAGCAAATCTCTCATCTATGAAGCTATGTGTGTTTCCACTGTCTATTAAAATAGATATCTTCCTCCCCTTTAAAATTCCAAGAATTCTAATAGTTTTATGCCTTGGATTTCTTTCCAAAGCATTGATAGAAATCTCCATAACTTCCTTTTCATTTGATTCAGATTTCCTTTCCTCCTTTAATTCACCTTCCTCCTCAATAATTTCAGTATTATCATCAAACCTCTTACACAACTCTTCAGAGAAGATTCTCCAATCTGCATTAGGGTGTCTTGCAAGGAAACCATCGAACCAAATGTCCGCTTTACCTTTCAAATACATGTGGGATCTGACGAAGTTGAAAATACTCCCTAGCTTTTCTAAGCCATTCCCTAGGTTTTTCTCCCCCAAAGTGCGGAAAATCAATAGTAGGCAACCTATTATTTTCCCTTTAAATCTCCTCTAGTATGAGTACTACTTTCAGTGTTACAAGCTCCTGAGATAGATATTACTCTCTCAGATCTCTCATTAACCACAGTTTCTTCGACTCTATTTTTCTGCCCCATTTTGATATCTGAAGACACATAGGTCAATATGGCCACTAAATTTTCATATTTATGATACATATCTAACAACGTAGCTTCTATTTTTTTTTGTCTATGCCCAATTACCTGGAGAGTTTGATTAGTGGAAGCCAACTTCTTCTCATGTCTGTTCATAACAGCTTCAAAGGAATTACCCAGATGAGCAATCTCCAGATCCAATTTCTTCAAATGCTCATCAGCTACTTTAGACCTTGTATCCATTTCTAACAATTACTCAGTAATATACGCCTGCTCTGATACTAATTTATCACGACTAAGTTGTGATAATGGTTTTTCCACAATCACAATCCAATAATCAACTCCTTCCCAACTGAATTCAACTAGAAATATAACCAAACGAAGATAAAATAGAATGGGGAAGAGTAAAATGAGAAAAAACGCAGAAGAAATGAGACAGAGAGAGAGAGAGGAATTAATCCATTGTCAACTGAAATCACAAAACTCACAGATCCTTACACATGGTTGTTTATATACCTCATGGCAAAGTCATGTTTCATAGGAAAATAAGAGAAAAAAATGTAATGCAGCCTTACAATTATTTAGAACCCAAAAAGACACTGTTCTAACTAAACCATACGACACCATTTAGAACTTCAAATGTTGGGTACTTTTGTTTGGACTTCGTCTTCTTCATTCATCTTGGTTTTCCTCTTCTCTCTTGCTGACCTGTGCTTCTTCTTTCCCCAACCACCCTTGCCTTTCACATAATAATTTTCTTCAGAAAGGTTACTGCAAAATATGCTTGCGGTGAATGTAGGCGGGATTAGCAATGCACTGAATTTCAATTAATGCTGAGCAAAAACTAAGAATTTCAACTGACAATTTGAGAGAATGAATGGAAGGAGATTTTATTAATCATAAAATTGGATTACATTTCAACTACCTTTAGCAGTCTATTTATACACAACCTTGCTATACAAAATGGAAATAATAAAATGAATGATGACAACCCCATGTGGCAAAACAGAAGACAGTTTGTAAAAATAGAAAATCAACTTCATGATCCTTCTAGAGCATTCTTCTTCGGCTGTTGATACTTCATCTCTTGCTGAGTGTGTTACTGATTTGTATAGTCTTCCAGCTAGCACCCTCGTTGGCTTCTAATAGCCCCCAGCAAGATGGAGAATATATGTCCATTACTCTTATCTTGAGCATGCACGAATAAAAGCTTTGTGAACTCAAGGCTTTGGTAAGGATGTCTAATGTCTGTGATCTGCTAGGTACATGTTTGGTGATGATGCTACCATCTTGGATCTTATCTCGTATCAAGTGGCAGTCAAGTTCTATATGTTTAGTCCTTTCATGGAAAACTGGATTTGTGACAATATGTACAGTAGATTTATTATCACAATATAGGAAAACAACTTGAGGATGGAACACCTCCAAGTCCTTGAGTAAGTATCGAAGCCATGTCAATTCACAGCACATGTTTGTCATTGCTCTATATTCTACCTCTGAAGAGGATTTGGAAACAACCCGCTGTTTCTTAGATTTCCAGGATACTAGTGATTCTCCAAGGAAAACACAATACCTCGTTACCGATCGTCTGGTATCTGGACAAGCACCCTAGTCAGAATCACAATAGCCATGTAATTGCAGTTTTGGACTTGCTGGGTAGAATATTCCTTGGCCTGGAGCCCTCTTAACATACCTCAGCACTTTGTATGTTGTGTGTAGATGTGGCAACCGAGGACTATCCATGAATTGGCTCAACAACTGAACCGAGTACGAGATATCAGGTCTAGTTATGGTTAAATATAGCAATCGTCCAACCAGCCTTCTGTATAATGTTAGCTCAAGGAGAAGTTATCCTTCCTTCTTGGTTAACTTCATATTCTGATCCAGAGGAATTCTAGCATGTTCTGAGCCAATTGTCCATATGTCATTTAAAATATCTAGAGCATACTTCCTTTGGCACAAATGAATACCCTGTGCAGATCTTGCTACTTCTATACCAAGAAATTATTTTAATTTGCCAAGGTCTTTGATTCTAAATTTGTCATGGAGGGAAGTCTTCAGGTGATTAACTGAACCAATGCAATTACTAGCCACAGTTATATCGTCAACATATACTAAAATAGCAGTAAAGGAATTACTAGTGCTCTTAGTGAATAGGCTATAATATGCTTTGGACTGAGTATATCCTTGCTGAATGATAAAATTAGAAAGTTTGGACTACCATTGGCGCGATGCTTGTTTCAGCCCATACAAACTTTTCTTGAGTTGACTAACTTTCCTGCCATCACAATCCGATTATACCGGGAGAAGTTCCATATACACTTCTTTTTCTAACTCACCGTACAAGAATGCATTATTAACATCAAATTGGAAAAGATTCCATCCCTTCATAGCTGTTATGGCCAACAAGGTTCTGATTGTGAGAAGGTTAGCTACGGGTGAAAAAGTTTCATGATAATCAAAACCTTCTTGTTGTATATACGCCTTAGCAACTAGTCTTGCTTTCAATCTTTCTATGCTACCATCAGCATTAAACATGTTTTTGTATACCCATTTGCATCATATTGCTTTCTTATTAGGAGACAAGTTAATTAGAATCCAAGTGTCATTAAGTTCAAGAGCCGCAATCTCGGATTTCATGGCTGCACACCATTTTGGTGAATTTTTGGCTTCTTGATAACTTCTAGGTTCTGATTGTGTAGTGACAGATGAAATAAAATATTATGTGAAGTTGACAATTTTTCATATGAAATACTAGCACTAAGTGGACAATGTTTACCTGGGAAATTTTGCCCCTTCAGTTTGTCTGACTCTTGAGATGGTTGAAGATAAGTGACTTGCTCACATATGAAGTCCTGAAGGTATGTTGGTGCCCTTCGTAACCTTACTGGTCTGCGGGGATAACGAGTAATATGACTAGTGTTTGATGATGTATCACTAATGTCTGGATTTTGGGAATTATCAGTAGACTCAAGCTGAGGTTTATCGGAAATTTGTGGATCATTTTCCAGAGGATATATGTCTTGAGGTTCTGTTTGTGGTGGAACATGGTCATTATTTGGAGTAAGCATAGGATCAACCTTTTCAATGTAAGAGATAGGATTTTGGATAGAACTGTCATTGCCCTGAACTGGTGGGGATTGAAGAGTGCTGTTAGAGCCTTTGAAGGGAAAACTACTCTCATAGAAGATTACATTTTTGGAAATGAATATTTTCCTAGTTTCAAGATCTAGCAAAGTGTATCCTTTGATCCCAAAAGGGTAACCTATGAACACACACATCTCTTAGATATAGGATCAAATTTGTGCCTTCCATTAACAATAGTTGCTGCAAATTCAAGACAACCAAAAACTTTCAAGTGCAAGTAGTTTGGCCTTTTGTTGAAAAGAATTTGGTAGGGGCTTTGATCATTTAATATGGGAGAAGGTGTCCTATTTATGAGGTATACGGCAGTCAAGACACAATGGTTTCATTATTTTAGATGAATTCCACTTTTGAATTTGAAAGCCTTAGCTACATTTAAAATGTGTTGGTGTTTTCTTTCAACCACAGCATTTTGTTGTGGCGTTTCAACACGAGTTTTATGATGTATGATGCCCTTTTTGAGAAAAAAATCCTTCATGTTGAATTCACCACCATTGTCAGTTCGAATGATTTTAATTTTGGTTTCAAATTGTGTTTCTACCATAGCACAAAAGTTTTGGAGGGCAGATGAAGCATCAGATTTTAGTTTCAACATATCTGCCCAAGTACAATGGCTAAAATCATCCACAATGATTAAAAAATACCTAGAGCCATCACTGCCAACCTCATTACAAGGATCCCAAATGTCACAATGTAATAATTCAAAGCATTTTTTTGTTCTATGAATACTCACAGGAAAATGGAGTTTATACAATTTTGCTATGGGGCAAACTGAACAGATTGTGTCATTAGAAGTTTTGGAGAAGTGAATGTCATCATCTACATTAGGAATAGAATAAGATGAATGCCCTAATCTATCATGCCATACATCAAAACCTTGAACATTATTAGTTACTGAGGCTGAGATAGGATTTGAAGATTTAATGTTTAACTTGGCCAGGTGATCTGATAAAGCTGAATGATGGACCTCCCCACATTTCATATTATAAAGTCATTCCTTAACTTCACCCATGCCAATCGTTTTCCAACCGAAAAGTCCTGAATATAACAAAAATGAGAAAAGAAAATCAAACAACAATTGAGTAATTGGGCTATTTTCTTGGCAGAAACCAAATTGTAAGAAAAATTGGGCACACAAAGTACATCTTGAAGACTTAGTGCATTGGTGATGTTTACTGTTCCTATGTGTGTGACAGGGACTTTGTTACCATTTAGTAGAGCTACTGAGTAATGAACTTCTCCCTGAATAGAAGAAAATAATGAGGTTGAACAAATCATATGATCTGTTGCACCCGTATCTAAGATCCAAGGAATGTCCAGTGTGTTAGGGAACTTTAATTTAAGAGCAGACATACACAAGGACATGCCAGAAAGTTGATGTGTTGTTTCATCAGAGGATGATAAAGGAGTAAAAGGTTTGAGGAGACCCATGAGGTATGAGTGTTGTTCCTAACTCAATGACACCTGAGATTTGTCATTCACCACTTCTTGTGTAGAAGCAAAGGATGCAGTAGATTGATTTGCTGCTGATCTACCTTTCCCTTCGAATTTATGGGCTGATGGGTATCCATTGAGCTTAAAACACTTATCTGCAACATGACCAGGAACTTAGCAATATGAGCAAACTGGTTTTCTTTGATTAGCTTTGAAGCATCTTTCATTTGAGTGCCCTGAGATTTTACAGTAAGTGCAGTAATACCAATCCTTCTTCTGTGATGAATTGTTTTGCTTCCATCCCTCTTTGAAAGTCCATCTGGTGAAGAGCGTCATAGATTCATTCAGGTGTGGAACCTTCAGTCGATATTTTTCCTCTTTTCCTCTTATTGTATGATCGAATAAACCTCATTCAAACGAGGGAAAGGTTTTATCAGTAAGATTTGTGCCTTCATTTGTTTATAGGAATCATTCAAACCCATCAGGAATTTCATCACCCAATCCCTCAGTTGATTTTCAACCACGAGTCTTAATTCCCCACAGCTACAATTGGGAATGGCTTCATAGTTCATGAGTTCGTCCAAAAGAGTTTTGAGCTTGGAGAAATAGGCATTCATAGGATCCTGATTCTGTAAAAGTGTGGTTATGGCTTGTTTAATTTCGAAAATCCTAGGTGCATTTTGTTGGGCAAAACGCTGCTCCAGCTCGGTCCAAAGCTGATGCGCTGTCTCAGCGTAGGTGGTGCTGCATTTGATAGCAACAGCAATAGTATTTTGTATCCAAGTAATCATGATATCGTTGCAGCGTAGCCATCGATGAAGCCCAATTTGTTTTTGATCCGTAATGCCATTTTCATAGAAAGCGCCCATGAGTAATAGTTGCTGGCATCCAGTGTGTGAGTAACCAGCAAGGCACCAGTGTTATCATTGCTTCCGATAAAGAATGGGCTACTTGGCTGGGTAGGATCATGAGTAGTGTTTGGATTTTGAGTTTGGTTTGTACTTGGATTTCCAGTATTCTCACCTTGCATTTCATGCTCTGATACCATTTCAATTAATGCTGAGCAAAAACTAAGAATTTCAGCTTAGAATTTGAGAGAATGGATAGAAGGAGATTTTATTGATCATAAAATTGGATTACATTGCAGCTGCCTTTAGCAGTCTATTTATACACAACCTTGCTATACAAAACGGAAAGAATAAGATGAATGATGCCAACCCCATGTGACAAAACAGAATACAGTAAATAAAAACAGAAAATCAGCTTCATGATCCTTCTAGAGCATTCTTCTTCGCTGCTGATACTTCATCTCTTGCTGAATGTGTTGCTGATTTGTATAGTCTTCTAGCTTGGCAGCCTTGTTGGCTTCTAATACTGAACGAATTCGATTTTCGGCAATAAGCTTTGACGTCCATCATCTAAATCCTTGTATGTGTTCTTTGACCTGCAATTCGATTAAAAAATCAGTATTATCATAATAATAATAATAATAATAATAATAATAATAATAATAATAATAATTTGTTGTATAGCAATAAAATGACACAAATATCCTTAACAAAAACTTGGTTCAACATGGAAAAGAGGGGCAAAAAGGA
>CAIGRT010162331.1:0-15685 GCA_903798405.1 Fraxinus platypoda
ATTTTATTTTGTCGTGTGGGCCTACTTATATAATTAAGTGTGTATTAAAAGCTATATTAAGATTAAGTCCAATTAAAGCGATCTAATAAATAATTAAAGTTATGAGTTTTGGGTATCTAAATAAAGTGTGGACCACATTATATATGTAAAAATCGGATCCGTCATGGTTGTATTTGACGATGAGCTCAATACGTATGAAAATATAAATAGAGTTATGGTAATTTCTCATTCTTTCCCATAATACAATAGAAAACATATTGAAGATAAAAAATCCACAATCAAGAACAGACAATCTACAATTAACAATTAAGAAGAAGGAATTCAAGAATCAAAACTATGGATCAAGAAGCAAAATCAAGAACAAGAATTAAAGAATCAAAAAAAGGCAAAATTCAAGATTGAAAGTGATGAAGCCAAACATGAAAAGATTGCAGTTCGAACTTCAAAATTCAAGATCTGAAATCAAGATCCTGTAATTGAGAGGATTTTTGTGTACGTGGACATTAAAATTAGACGAGATGTCAAATAGGATAAAGTCTTGTATTAATTAGCACAAGCAATTTATATGAAATAATTGACAAAGAAGTGATTTCACTCACCGAAAGCCTTAACCTAGCGTGATGAAATGAGTCAATTTATATTATCTTATTTTAATTTAATTTGAAAAAGGGTGATTAATCTTTTTTTTTTTTTACTACTTAGCTGTAAAACTAAACACGAATGATATACAAAACACAAGAGTAAACCTAAAGTCAGCATGATAAAGAAGCTTTTACTACAAGAAAATTCAAGAAAAAGTGACTCCATAAAAGTAAACTCCATGCTACAATAGAGAAGAAATAATCACCATTCAGTTATTACAGAATTGTAATTTTGCTTTCTTATTCATCAGCAAAATGTACGATTATATGATCCATACAACATTAATTAAAAGCAAAAAGAAATTAAGTTAATTTATAACATAAAATGAGCCATTTTCTTGATCACACGTTGACACTACAGGTCTGTGAAAGCTGATACTTGATTGCATTTCCGACGATAATCCCAGAATTCCGGCTATTTCCGAGAGGAATATACGCTGGACAGGTGACATGGAGATGGTACCTGCCGGAGACGAAGGACCCAACTCTCCATTTAACACGGCCATTGATCTTGATGATCAGCCAAATGGCTCCATTGGATTTGTCCTGGCTGAGGGCGACGCCGTTGTATGGCGCCACCGGGACACTAGTACCGTAAACGAATGGAGACCAGACGTTGACGTCCTTGTGGCCTTGGTACACCGGTGGAATGACTGTGTAGTAGGTAATTTGTTGGTCGTGATAGGTGGCGTAGACTTCCATTTTCTCGTAGTAAATGCCGATTTTGGAATTAGGGTTTCGAGAGTTGATGGTGACTTGAATGCTGGTGGAGATGATGCTCGGGGACGAGACGTTGAGGCCGAAGATGGTGGCGTCTTGGAGGATGAAATGTGGTTTTTTGGGTTGGAGAATGGCCCAAATTAGGAGGATTATTAATAGGATGGTGAAGGTGAAGATTAGAAGCCCAGTGCAAAATCGCCGGATTATTATCCGTCGCTCGCTATTGTCGTCGGCGCACTTCTCCTCCGTCATGTTTCAAGTGGTGGCGGCGGTGGCAAATGTGGTGGTGGAAGGTGGAGTTGAGTTGTAGGAGAAATGTGGAGGAGGTTGTTACTTTTTATATAGGCTTAGAGGGTGGGGTAAGTTGAATATAGCTTAGTGTTGGTACTTTGATGAATCATGACCGTCTGACGGTGAATGCCCTCCATGGTCGGGGTCCACTTATATGATAATTTTTTAGAAAATTTTGATAGAATTTGAAGAAATGTCTGATTGAAATGTTGCGAGACTCATGAGACATTTGATTAAAATTAATTATTGATCTTGATTTAGATTAAAATCTATATTTTAATTTCTATCAAATCGGAGTTAAGACTTATTTGTTTTAAAGATAGTAATTAATTTTATCACATATTTTACTGGTTTGACAACTTTTCAAATAAATATTTTATTAAGTTCTAATAAAATCTACTAAAAAACTGATTTCAATCTGTACCAAACATGAACATAATGTATCAATGACATAATATTAAATAAATAATCAATTAAACTATTTATATAATTATTCTAATAGTGACCGATTCGATTCAATTCAATTAAACGTATTAAATCTTGTTTGATATAACTAAAAGCATGTTTTTAGTAAATTTTAATAAAAGTTTATAAAATATTAGGTTAAAAATTTAAAAATTGTGAATTTCATAAAATGTGTAATTAAATTAATTATTAATTTTGATCTAATTTTTATTAAAATTTTAGGACACCAAATAGGGGCCGAAAAAAGTAAAAGGACAACACCGTCCAAAAAGAAGGATAGGAATTCCTATGGGGAAATTATATTTACACCACATTTTTTTTATTATTTACACCACGTTCTAATTTCACTCGAGGTTCTCAATCTTTGCTTAATGTAACATTTATTCTCAAACTTTTTTTTTTCAAGGAATTCTTATCCTCAACATTTAATTAATTAGTATATATTATCTCTGATAACGGTCTTCGTCCAAAAAGTCTATAGGAGGACGTAAAACGACTTATTCATTATATTTTTTTAATAAAAATAAATACAAAAATACAACATAATACTTTTTTCCTCATTTCAAAATATGTACACATTATTTTGATAGAAATCATCATCAAAGACGGATGTGCTGCTAGTTGATGGATATTGAAGATAAGAATAAGACTAAAAAAGTTAAGAATGTAAGTGTGATAATGAGAAAATATTGAGAACCTTAAGTCCAATTAAAATGAGGCAATTGGTTTTTTAAATTAAAAGAAAATGCAAAATAAAAATTACATAGAGGTTTTGAAGTTTTCGAAATTTTAATTCTTTCACAAATTACTTTGCCAATGAACAAATTCACGAATTCGCGGCATGGCCATCCAGCTTTCTTTTCAACTTTTCTCCTCTTGATTTGTCACAGCTTTCATTGTCACTCTATTTTTTCTTTAATAAATGGAGTAGTGCTTAGCCGAGAAGATAGACCAATTGCCTTGTGCAAGAAGACATTGAAGAAAAAATTGTGCCGTAAGTACAGTTGGCCATTCCTGTACCATTATAGAAAGAAGCTCCGCTTTGTTCTTATATAATCATTTTGCCTAGCAAATGGTCCTTTTAGCTGCCATTGATCTGTTGGGACAAATGTCCTCTCCCACTTATCTCAATGTAATCCACCTCATCAATAAAAGTAAGATTTACAAAATCAAAATTTGATATTACAATGAGCCATATGCTAAAACGTTTTCTTTTCTGTACGTATTTTCGAAATTGAACATTTTTCTTGAAAGGATGCCTGATCTAAAAAGTAATGAAAAACAAGGGAAAGTCACGAGAGGGTAGGCGAAGTTTGCTTTTTCTTTATTCTGGGCAAGATATGGGGAATACAGAAAAATAAATAAATAAAAGCACACATAAGGGGAAATAGTATAGTGAGAAAATACTCAGAAAAGTGCATAAAAGGAAGAAAAAAGATTGGGATAAGGCATCTTGAAATAGTACAAAAGAAGCCCAGGGATACCCACTAAGTAAAAGACATGGGTGGCCTAGTATCGAAAACCCTGTGGCAGATCACCAGACAACAACCTTTTATCTTGCAATTTGGGGCTTATTGCACTTGCAGAAGTCCCCACAACATCAACCTTGGAGTTTGAAACCTCTGAACAAAAAACCATATTGAGTTTAGTTGCGTGTGCAAATGACTAAATATAAAATTATATTGTTAATCAGAAACTTTAGTCATCACCAATTAGATAACGGTTAAATTCATTATTCAACGCATTAAAATGTATCACAATTTCATTGAAAACTGAATCAGGAGGCTCGCTGCTACTTAGATGGGAGATGATTAATATTATTACTTGTATGTATATGTGTGTGTGTGTGTTCATGTGCAACATTGAATCTTAGTCTAAATATTTTTTGGTGGTCCATGAAATTTCATAAAACCACACCTTTCCAAATATTAGGGTTAAGATTCTTCACTATTTATCAAAAGACAATTAAAAAAGTAGAAGACAAAAAAGAGTTGATATAAGCACATGCACACACAATCTAAATCACGAAATTTTTTTGTGGGATGTCTTGAAAATTCCATATAACTACCTATTTCCAAATACAAGGGTTAAAATTCTTCAAAATCTATCAATGAGAAATTTGATTAATGAGAAATTTTTGAAACCCAAAGCATACAAGTTGAAAAGAAAGGGAAAAAGAAGACATAGAAAATGAAAGAAAGTATCTACATAGAATAGAAATATTAACCCCAAGAGGATCCTATGTTGTGTTTTGAGGACTAAAATCACTCAACTTCTTGCTTACATCATTTGGAATGAAGGTTAATACTAAGAAGTGGTGTACAAACGAAAGGAGGTAAGATAGATGCTATATTCTCGTAACATGACACACATTAGTTAAGAATTCACCAAGTTTTACCTTATACGCACATCAAGAGCATAGAAAACTGCAATAGTCTATAATGTATGAACGAAAATAAGAATATTTATTCCATTTACATCAACCTTTCGAGTTACTATTGATCTTCTATTCGAGTCATAATATCCTAAAGTTACGTTTATATATCGACGGTTGATTATTTCATCCTATTCCTATCCATCGTAGGAATGCTCTACATTACCAACAATTATTTGGTCCCCCATAATTGTACAATGAATAAAACCTCAAGAGAAGAGTTAAACTAAATAAAAACCTGTTCTTGCAAAAAAAGAAAAAATCTACCGCCTTGGATCAATTGATGTCTTCCCTTCAAAAAACTCGGCCAACATTCTTTCAAGATCTTCAGGACTGTATCTGATGTACTTCTGTGGATTTTTTCCACCCTGAATTAAAGGCCTAGGCATATATATAAGATTCAAAAAACTCGTCGTCAATCATTGAGAAAGCTAACTTTGGAAAAATGGAGGAAAGTGTAATTATCATTATTTTTCGGGACGGGGTGTTATCGAGTCTAAGAAAGCATACCCATAACGTTTTACGAAAGACCTATAAGCAGGCAATAGGACCTCTGCAACTGCCAGCCTTAATGACTCGCGTAACTCAGTATCAGGAACGGTCCATTGAGATTGCCTTTGATGAAGCTCCTCGAATTGTATATTGAAGGTTTTATACCTGTCTTTAATCATTGCCCGGGAAACATTAGCAGTGCTACCACCATCTCCAAATGAACCACTACCACCCTGAAGTCCCTGAATGGAGAGACACTGCAAAATCTGCAGATCATAAAGAGTGAGTATTTCCCAATATTCCAAGACAGTCTACGTATTATAATTTAAAATGAAATTCAAAGAAAATGGAATCCATTTCGATTTTCAAGATCAAACTTGATTAACAGAGAGAAGGAAAGAGAAGGAAAAACTTATTGTTTGGTCACTGATGTGTTTCCTGTATCGGTTTTTGCTTTAGTAATTTGACTAACAAGAACAAAAAAACACATTTAGTTCTCGGTTTTTACATTTGTTTATATGAAAGCGGAAACATGAAAATTCAGATAATAGACAGTTAGAATGTATATAGGTGATTTGTGTAGTATATGTTTCCTTAAAAAGAAATTAACATGGAAATACCATTATATGGATTTCCTATTTTAAAAAAGGTTCAGGCCTCATTGTTACTCCAGTTGCAACATAACACACCAAACGACTATTGCAACAATAGCATCAACAAAGTTGTCAAATGAGAAGATGAATAAAAAGAATTAGATACCAAAGATTTACAAAAAGTACAAGAAATGGATACTGAAATAGAAAAAGAGATAAGGAGGGCATTTCAAAGTCCAGACTTTACTATTAAATACAACTGATAGCATTTGAATGGGTATAGTGTCAACTGAAATCTCAGAGGAAAGGGGAAAGAATTTGCAGCATCCATTCTTGCATTCCACCATCAATGGTTTCTTATTTTTCTATCTCATTTTTCCTTATTCTTTTGTATTATTGGCGTTGGGAAGAATATATTTTATTCATTCAAACATGTAAACAGAGATTTTAATATGCTTTATCTGCAATATGTACATCATCAATTTCCCCTTCCGTTTTTGGGAAACAATAGAATCAGCATACTTTGTGTTATCTAGCTTTAAATTAAATATGTGAGAACAGCCTAATCTCACGAGCTACTTCAATAGAGAGGAGTGGTTGTGCATCGTATAAACCACAACAAAAATGGTGAGTCTTGATGCATGAGAAAAAAGGTGCAGTAAGTACATCAAACCTTAGACCATGATATCCTCTTATATTGATTTGCATGCTGCTGGACAACTCTTCTGTGTATTTGCACCCAGTCATTCCCTAACAGATCCTTTGCCTCTGACCTAGATAACAACATTCCATAAATTGGTCTATTTTTTACTAGTTTGTTACACGGACACAATGAACTAAGTTCATTTTTGATACGCAGTATTAGATAGGACTGAACAATATAATAAATATGATTTTAGATTCTCTTTCTTTCTTAGTATTGTCCAGTGCTATCTAATACTCCCAGCCAAATATGTCAGGAAAGCATGACATACTTGCGCACAGATCTAACAATATAGTGTATATTGTTCATGAGAAATAATTGAGTTAAAGCAGGATCTTTGTATTGCTTAGATTTCCCATCTAGGTTATTTTGGAGAGCCTGCATGATCCGTGTTGTTATAGATGCTAACTGTTCATCTTCATCACCATCGTTGAACTCTTTGAAAAGTTGCTTTAGAGTCGATTGATAGCTGAAATTATCGACACCAATAGTAAGATGTGGAATTTATTGCCAAATAGGTTTAAAAAGTAAACATGCATAAGCAGTCAGATAACAAAAGTACAATAATAGTAAAATGCTTGTAAAATGATAAATAATGGATGTTGTGGTTTTAAGTGAAAGATGTCTGAAATTGGAAAAATTGGTTGGATAAAAGTAAAATCAGCAGAAACTGGAGCCTGCAAAAGATGTATAAACTGAACAAATTGGAAATGTTACACCTCTGCCTACGTGCTAGTCACGTGGCAGCCAGCTAAGTAAAATGACACACAATGTTAGTACTCCACTTTGCATTGCCTCCTTTACACGTTTCTTCCGAGACAAGTAGGCCATGCCTTTAGATGCCTCGCTTAGAATATTATTGTTATCTGAGGCGATGCATCACCTCTTTGCTGCAGGCTATATCTGAGGTGAGGGCGTCTGCTACAAGCCTCGTCTCGGTCAAGTTGTACAAACAGTACGGTACACAAAGTAATTAATGTGACAGCTCTGCAGTGGCGGTGCCCAATCAAATCAAAACTTTTCAGTTTATGTTTCGGATATGAAAATTCCAAGCTTAGATGGCTATAAATTGGCACAATTGAACATGACAAGTAAGCCATTAGGATAAGGTCACGTGTCAAGCATCCAGAGAGGGTCTCTTCTACCTGCCCCCTCCACATATAAATATTCGGTCCTCTCTCATTCAAAAGTAAGTGTAATCCAAATCCGACACCCATATTTTCTATTCATTGTCTCTCCCACTCCAAATATACTTCATAGTGTGACTTGAGTGCCAAAGTGCACATGATTGTTACACCCCGCTGGAGCTACGAGCCGTACAGTATAACGTAGTTGTTGATGTGTACAAGTAACATATACGTGGACAGAAGAGGAGTTGGGATCTATTGATAGCTGAGTCCCACTATATTTGGATGTCAACAAGAAACATAATTTGCTACAATTTCTTTATAGTACTAATTATTAAAATAGAGATTTAATAATTCTATATTTCTTTTGTATATACATGTAAGTTTTGGATGCTAAGCGGATTATTGAATGTAAATTTCTAAAATATTAATGTCATGGAATCTAAGTAACTGGAGACTTAGAAGTACTCAAAGATGATGCTCAACATATAGAATATGACAAATTTTATCAGGGAAGGACTTATAATCTACAATGCACAAAGCGATTTCTATGTTTGGAGTAATTTGGTTTAGAGAATTATGAAATTCTTCTTCACTTGAGAAATAAAAAGGATATTAAAGAATCAACCAAACAAAAGAAGTTCAACCTTATTTAGTCAACAAAAAAGAGTTTCTTCGAAGCATAGGAAGGATGTATTTAAAAGGCTAAAAAATTGTGAAGGAAACAGGAAAATCCTTATATAAGTGTAACCCATTTAGGAACTATGATATGATAAATATAATAATATCACCCTTCGTTTTAAAATCACAAGGATCCTAAATAGAAGTGTGAGGCTAAATAAAATGAAGATAAAAGCATCAAATGTTGTTTTACTAATAAAGTACAATACATGCAACTATATGCAAATATTAATAAGTTAAAGCTCTTAATAATTAATATTTTTTCTCCTAAAAAACATCATGTATTAGAGAGAACTGTATCGCTTAACCAAACAACAAAAGTCTAAAGATCCCCATAGAAAACTTACTCAAAGACAAACTTCACATAGTTGATCACATAGCTGGTCAAAGGATGGACTGTTCCATCGAGAACAGCAGTTTTGGTGGCATCTTTCTCAACTGCTTCTTCAAAATCACCAAAGGTCTCCTGGGCAGTCTGAGCTAGACGTTTTGTCAACACCTTAGCAGCTTCCCGCATTTCACCACAATATTTACTTCCAAATATGATATCAATCTGTCATAAACAGCATGTTCAAACACCCACCCCGCAAAAATATAATCTATTAATAATAAGGGAAACAGAAAAACATCAAATCTGAGATGAAGACAAAAAATTGGAATGGGATAACAAACAAGAAGACATTTTATGGTAATGTTCCAACAATATTTAACAAATTAGTTCATCAAAAAAACGGGGTAGGAACTAGTGTAAACTTCATATAACTACTTCCACAAACAAATTGGAAGGTCTAATAATCTCATAACAATAAATTTATTGAAGTTATACTGAAAATACAATTAGTCAAGGTTCCAAACTTTTGCATTTATGAGTATAAGATTTCATCTGCATATAGCAAAAAATCATTTAGCAGAAGGGAAAATTAGATACTTCCCCCTTCCTATTCCCCGAAAAAATGGAAGCCCATCGTTAAGTGAAATTGTGTCTTCGTGTATCTATGCAATTATACATGATCTAGTTAGTGTGCGGATTATCTATGCATGTATGTACGTACTTATAGCAGAGAGGGAGGGAGAGAGAGGTCAATCAATGGTTAAAAAAATGCCAGAATTTATACCCACAAGTGCAATCGGAAAACCAAATAGAAAATAGAAATTTTTGTTTACAGCTTAAAGAAGTTAGTATAGATTTTCAATTAATGTATTATTTGTAGGGGCTAATAAACTTCTTTTCTTTTGCACAGTGTTGTTTGCTGGCACCCATAAAGTAAGTTTCAACCGATAATTCATTCAACAACAGTGACGAATCCAAAACAATGACTGGGGAATATGTATGTGGAGTACATGCAAGGAACTTAAGAATTTGGCAGCATTTTTATTGCAGCATATTATTCTTCTAATTAATTTTCATAGGGTTGAAAGAGGGTTTTAAAAACTAAATTCCACCAGATATTTAAAGGGAAAAAATTGCTTTCAAGCAAACCAAGGAAGAAAAGAATAAAAGGACAAGCTCAATAAGAATATCAAGATGCAATTTAGTGCAAAAGAAGCGATATTTAATAAGCAAGGCTGAAAGGGTTAGTTAAAAGGATAACTGCATCATACATCTGGCTGAAGTTCTCTCATTATCTCGTACATGTCTAAGAGGACAAATAGCTTTTCAGGTGATCTCCTGCTCTTGGCAATAGCTTCTCCAAAACTAAGTAGCATGGCTACACTATTTGCCATAACTTCTGCAAAACACTGATCCCTAAGACTCTCATGATCAAAAATCTGATTGCACACACTCTTTTCAGCAACAAATAGAAGTTTCACCTGGTTTGTATACGATAATAATGTCAGTGAATGAAGAAACAAATGAAATTTTTTTTATGAAACATAAGTCAAAATTTACCAAAATCCGCATAAAATGAATCCAGTCTCCAATCTTTGCCTCCAGAACTTCCCACTGCATCTTTTGTACATCATCTTTACTAAGTCTTTCCACACCTAGTTTCCTGAGAGTCTGCTCCACCGCCGAAGACCGAGTTTCCCTAATTACAATGATGACAGCAGAGTAACAAAATACACTCAAGTGCGCACATGCATATATAGACACACTTTCAAACACAAGGTTCAGCTCAACATATTCAGACATCTATACATGAAAAATATTGCCATAAATCATCAGAACTAAATTATCTCAGATTAAAGTCATATTAACACGGGCAAAAATTCACCTACAAGTGTTATGGATTTAATAGTAGAATATATTGCCTCTTGGACTACATTGACAAGTAGAGGTATTAAGGACTCGAAATAAAATCTAGTAATGTAATTGGACAGAAAATATGAACTAAAAATTAAGCCTACTAATACGCCCAAAAATCACTGAAAAGACCAAATAAACAGAACTCAAAAAATTTAGTAAATGGAGATTATCTGAATCGTCATATGATGCATAATTTGATTATTTAAAAGAAAAATTAAAAAATATACTTTCCTTTGGATGCTGAAGGCTACTTGGTAGCCACAGGAACTATAGCATTTACTGGGCCCTACCTGATAATTTTTGTTAATGCATTCACACTACTGATAAACATCCCATCATTTAAAGATGTAATAGTTTACCTGCCTACCAGTTCATATTATTCAAGATCCAGACCTGAGTTAGTTACACATCTAATTCCTGCATTTGGTCATCAGACATCATTTGTATGAAACAAGAATCACTCCAGTTTTCCTTGAGAAATATTTCCAGTAGAACCATGTGTTATGCTAGAGGTCTTGGCAAATACTATAAACACAATAGTGCAGTAATTCCACCTGTATCCAGGGAAAATTCTTATAATAACATGCCTTCATATCTCAAACCTCACAGGTCTATTCTACCTTTTTTTCAGTCCAGTAAGTTTATTGCTTATAAGTGTTTTCTTTTTTTCTTTTTTCTTTTTTTGTTGTCTCCATCTTACTACAAATGATAACAGCAGTTCCTGCTCCCTCATCTTGTAAGATTTTATTTTCCAATTAACAAGCTAATTCTATCTCCAATAAGCTATAGAAATATGAGATATAATAACCCTCGTTTGATCTCCATTATTTTCAAAGTACATTTTTATTTCTCTTCTTTTCAATCACACATTCTTTAATAAAATAATATTACATGCAAACTCAAAACTTTTCCTTATTTTTTAACCACACATCCTCCATTAATCTACTATCCCAAAATACATTCTTAGCAAAAATATGGGGCTCAAACAGGAGCAAAATTAAGCAGAAACAAAATTCACCTAGTTGTTTGCACATGATTGCAAAATCATGAATCCATTATCAATGGATATTTTTTCATGGAAAAAAAAACTGATTTTCATCATATACTGCTTTAAATTAAATTGTCAGTTTTCAATCATTGTGGGCTTGTAATTCATCTTTTCTTATCCTTGTCCATCAGCAATCAAGAAACTTACCTAGAAAAGTGGTACTATAACTTTTCAAAAGAGTAACAACCATATTATTTTCCCAGAAACTACATCAAATTGAGTAAACGATCAACAAATTACCTATATATATTAAAGAGTTGCTGTTGTTGGCCTGCTTCAACCATTTGTTGAGCCAAGTCATGTAACAAAGGCAGAATTCTAGCAGGAATTAGAGCCGGAGGATGATAAACAACAGTCTCCAAACTTTTAGTTTGGTGCTCTGAATGTGGTTTAGTTCCATGACCATCACCGGATGATGATACTGATGGTCGCAGAGAATTGGGTAGGCAATCGAAAAGACGATCTGGTTCCACAGGTTTGCTGAAATCATTAGAAGTAAATTTAGTAGGGCAGCTGTATCACTCATATTTATAAAGAACCTTAATCCCTTGCACAAGAAAACCTTATATTGAATCTATGAATTAAGTTGAGCATTATGAACAATTACAAAAAAATAAAAATAAAATTCAATATTTTCATTTGCACTCAGATAATAACATTCATCACATTACAGTAAAAGAATCAAAATGAAGAAAAGACAGAGAATACTTGAAATCATTCTCATTTTTGTAAAAAATTAGAATAGAACGGAGCCATAGAACCACCCTTGAGAAGTATATTCTTCAAGACATCCTTATATTTTAGAAGCTTATATTGATTTGATAAGAGCTAGATCTATCTTTATTAATCAGACTAGGCAAAGATAAAAAAACTTGATATTTTATGCTGATCTTAGCATGCTAATATTTCAGTAAGTCTGCCCAAAAGGTTAGTAAGCAAGAATTTTGAAAATTGAATCCTCCTATGCTTGGATAACTTAATTCCTGAGCTCATACTACTTAGACATGAAGCTTCATTATTATATTACCCCCTCACACTTCAAAAACCAGTGGACTTCTATTACTCCTTTCTTAAGTGTTCACAATACTGAATACCATAAAGGAGGACTTAAGATGAAATACAAGTAAATAATTCCTCCTGTTTCAAACAACTTTAGATTTTTGACGAGATAGTTCAATATAGTATTAGAGCACGGAATAATCATGCGTTTAAGTTTTGCCACCACCCAATTACAAAACTTTTAAGTGTCAAGCTTTAGATAAAATAATGAAACCAGCCTGTACACAGAGGAGTTTGTTGATAGTATAAAATACAATTTTTTTTAACCGTTTAAACTTTTAGATGAGGTTATTTAACAAATTGAATGTGAGAGGGTGTTTTGAAGATAAAATATAAAAATATAAATTTAATCACCACGTATTAAGCTTTTAGACAGGTGAAAAGATGGGAATCACAATCATGGGAGGCTTGCAAAAGGTAAAGAATTTGATGTATGAGAGAACGACACAACCTCACTTTTCAATAGAAACAATAAAGGCAAAACTCTAGTGTCTTATTCATCTTTTTGAACAATTTAAACCAGCATTAATCTACAATTGTTGTCCACAATCACTTGCAGCATTTAACAACAATGAGGATTAAGCTCAAGATTTGTTCATATCTACTATGTCTTTTGCAACTAGCAGTGCAGTGACGGGTGACACGTTATGAATCTTTTCAATTTTGTTAGTTCAAGGAAAAGTGGCTACCCCCGGATTTCTCTGGACGAACCTAGACCTCCAGAGAAATTAGGGTTCTGATGTTTTTATTCATTGAAGAGCTCTTAAAATTTATGCAAAAAGTTGAAACTATAAGTCCTACAATGCAGCAACCAATAAATTGTACACTGCTGCAATTACTTACCCTTGCACAATTCAGCAATTAGATTAAAGAAAAGCAAAATCTAGATAATGCTTATCCATAATAGCTACAAGTTGACATGTAATGTCAATTAACATCTCCTAATGAAAGACTTTAACACACAACAGAGACTGAAAAAATACTTATCGTGACATTTCAAGCTCATATACTCAATCTAAATGGTCTTTTAAAGATTTTATGGCTGGATTGGACCATTTTCTAAATCCAGAGAGTTCAGTGACAGAAGACTAACCACTCAGCTGCAGGCTTCAGGCATCAAGCACAAAGAATTAGATAAAGAGTTTTGAAATAATTAAGAAAATATGGGAAATGTAAGGACTGAGGAAACATCGGCAATACTTAAACCATATAAAGACAATGTAAAAAGATAAACAAAAATTGTTTACACAAGAAAAAGAACTGCATGAATTCAATCAAAAAAGAAGTGACTTGATTTTGAAACCCTTTTGGACATATTAAACAAATCTAATTGATTACAACAAGCAATTCTATGAATAGTTGAGAAGATAAAAGTAAATCGGTGAACTAAGATATATAAGATGATTACAGCTATATGGCAAACCTGTATGAGGTAAGAAGCTGCCGAAACTCTTCTTCTAGTTTGAAGATTGCCTTTCCAAGTAAGTTATTGGCCTGGTTAATCACACCAATACTACTTTTAAGGCTTTTATTGCCACTGAAAAAACGAACAATGCTCCTTAGCTGATCAACTGCTTCTAGGTAACTCTCCAAATCTTCGTGTGGCCCCCTCAGTATTTTAGCCTCAGCCTGAAAAGTTAAATTGTGATAAGCTAGGCAGTGATATTAAACATAATCTACAATTCATTACAGGCATGGTTGCAGTAGCAGTGGAAATAAGCTAGCAATCTTCACACTAATTCGTAGAATCTTAATGAGTAAAATAGTAATAGAAATTAGAACATTCACAAATGCAAATTTGCAATGATGTTCAAGTTTAAAACACGTTTAACCTTAAGTTTACATGTTCACTGTACTGTGCACAAAGATTTGCCCACTTCGAGACCTAACTGGTGATGAAAATTTCTCCATCCACACACTTTGGTGCAGGCAGCAAAAAAGCAAAATTGTTAAGAGAAAAAGGAAGTCCAGAACTTGTAAAACTGCAACAGTGAAAACTGCCAAAACTCAACTTGAAGCATACAAGAGCCAAACTGCTGGTGACATGGGAAAATTAGACTAAACTAATTTCATTCAGAATAAGTGTTTCAAATATTTATACCACAAGACTGCTTCACAGAATATGTTAGGAAAACTCTTTTCCTAAATGTCCTTACATGTGAGCCTCCATTTAGGAAAATAGAAAACAAGAAATTGGAGTAATTCAAACAAATAAGATGAGCTCCTCTCACTTAAAATATTACATCTTTCCTCCACAGCAGAATTGATGTGCTTATATTCAGAAACTGTTCAAGAAAATAGAGCAGACCAACAACTTATATTTCAATATGAGAGTTAACACGTCAAAGGACTATAAACAATTTTTGATGGTGAAATCAAACAGACTCCTGATCTCTGTTAGTAATTGAGAAGCAAATTGCACAATAGGGTGCGAAAAACTCGAACCAGTCCTAAATCAGTTATATTATGCAGATAAATCTTGCTTCCACTAAAATATTGCACCGAGACAAGCAGAATTTATACGTATTTTAAGCTCCAAAATAAGAACTTTATAATGCAGCATGTTCATTCAGTTCTGTCTTGTAGCAACAGTAAATTTTACATGTGTATGTTCGTTCAATTTTCTCTCGTGATAACAGTAAATTCTACAAGTATATGCAGTAAATATACATATATATACAGTATATAAGTTAAGAAAACCCAGTAAAAATATAAATTCAAGAATGAGAGAGACCTGGCGTTTGAGATCAAATTGTCCCAGAATCGCCTCAGCCACCTTGAGTGTTTTGTCAATGTTCTCGTGCGCTCTCCTTATCGAATGTGTTCTCAGCTAAAAACAATCCACAAACACAAAATTAACCAAATCAGCTAAAATTTCATTAAAATCATACAAACGTACATGCAATAGTTAGTTCCCAGTGTTGGGTAAAATTCCATATCTATAAATGGAAAGAAAGCAAGGGAATACCTTGGTGGGTCGCATGGCGGTCTCAAGGGCGGAGAGGCGGTGGTCGAAGGAACTGAGAATGGTGACCATATTATCGGAAACAGACTGGCTTTTCTGCATTGATTCTCTCATCAATGCCGCTCGTTCGCTTAGGGTTTCCATTTCTACTACGTACATGCGATTCTCTTTATCTATACTCATCAATCAATCTTCTTCATGCATGAATTTTATGTGAT
>CAIGRT010162333.1:0-15711 GCA_903798405.1 Fraxinus platypoda
GGACCTTTGCTGCAATTATCCCATTTTAAAAGCCACAACAATTATGGCATCTAATTTGCATTCTTAATCAAGATTCTTGACTAATTCTAATTCAATCAAGTTTTGAAGTACATAACTTTAAACACAAAATTCAGCACTACAATAACAATCCAAGAGTTGAGTTAATTGCAGCTATTTCTTTTGTGAATCTTGTTATATGTACATCAAGATTTACATAATAAATTGCATACTATCACACGACACTCTATCATCTGCTAGTTTAAAACACAATCAACATTTTCATCCAATTTTTTCCCTCTACATCATTATCGGTAACTGCTTATGTACATTTTTTTATGTATAAGTAAGAAAATCCTTATTTAACAAAAAAAAAAAAAAACTACATCTTTAAATTATTACTATTTTTTTTTATTCTTTCATGAAGAAATTTTTTTCTTACTATTTGAATTACAAAATATTTAGTATACTCTTATTAAAAGTTAAATCTTATATTCAATTATTAGATAAAATTGATATTATTTTCAGCTTAATCTTAAGCACTTACTATTCGAGGAAGAATCTCAGGGAGGAATCCTTAATTTTTCTACACATCGACGCCTTTTCTAATTCTTCTTTCATGCTTCATTCTTCGCATTGTTTATACACAAAAATTCATAAATTAGAGTCCAAATCTATTTTTATAATAATTTTTGATGAATCCAAGTTTCCCATTCCTCTAACTCAAAAAAGTATTGAGAATTCCATCGTTTTGGGCTTCCAACCTGAATAATTTTAATTCCATTTAAAGTTTCGACTCTTATTATTATCTAGATTTAGTCGTTATTTAGGAGTTTAGTCATTATTCAGATTCTATTTATTAATTTAAATACGAGTTATGATAATCTGATGAATTTTATATTATAATAAAGAGTGTTGAAAATTTTCTCAAAATGATTCTCTCTTTCTTTATATTCGTGAGCAAATGAACGAGTTCGGGTTTTATAGTTAGATTTTGTTCTTTTCTATAAACTTTCACGTCAAAATCCATAATCCCAACATTACACGACTTAAAAATCAAATAATGATTATACGAATATGAATTTTTAAATTGTTCATTTTCAACTACACATTTTATGGGATTCACAACTTTTATCAACTTTTCAATTACGTATTTTATTAATTTTTATCAAAATTTAATAAAAATCTGGTTTTTTAGCTAAATGAAACAGAGGGTTTAAATAAATTTGTGGGAGGCAATCTTGAGATGAACATAAAGTATAGGTACCAATTTTGAAATAAACATAAATGTTGCAATCATGTCTCTCAAAAAAAAAAAACTAATGAAACATTGTTAGCTGCTAAAAAACTAAAAATTACAATATAAGGAAAGAAATCGAAGTAATTTGAGGTAATGTCACATAAATTTTGATGAAATTATTTTGTACTATGTCATTGTCATGTTTAAATATTAGGGCTTCAAAGTTCTCTTGCAACCTGAATTCTGAATTCTCACGTGACTGTTATTGTCTTATAGGATTATAATACTTCGGTATTAGTAGAATTTGAAGGGCGTGTTTGGTAGTGAACGGGACTGGGATAGTATATAAATAAATTTTTTTAACTTCTTTTTAATTTTTAGTACCGTTAGTACGTATCAAACATTCAAGAAATGTATCTTACCAGACAAATACGGTCTAATCAGACATTGCCTGTGGGAATATCTTTGAAGCTACAATAGTACATGGCAAATGTATCTGAAAATATTGATCTATTTTCCCAAACAAGTATCTATAGGAGGCATGAAGGCTCTCTGCCGGTAATTTTGAAATCGGCGGAACTAGCACCCGGCAAGCCATGACAACTGCCCGTGCTATCTTCGTTGGAATTTTTTTTTTTTCATATATTGGGCAGTCGCTCGATCTGTAGCTTTAGTAGAATTTTCAGCAGTTTGTAGTTCCTTCTGTCTAAATGAGCTCATTTTAAAGAGCTTTTAAGCTTAACCAAACATGATCTAGTTTTAGTGGTTGACCTCACAATGATTGTTCAAGTTAGAGCTATTAGACTTTAGCATAAACGAAAACATGGAGATGGCTAATATTTTTTCCCAAGTACAAATTCGAATTAGACAAGCATATTGATTTCTTCCCCTATTCAAATTCCATAATCTAAGTTCTCAGCAATCACATAACCAGAATTTAATAGTATTGTGCCCTTCATTGACACAGTTTGTACAACGCTGAATTTAAAGTAAGATATCACAATCTCTGTGAAATTGAATAATATGGCAAGTATAGACAACATTTGAACTCAAGAACAGATACAACCATCAAGAAATCATAAAAATCATGTCTATATAGCATTTTTACAAGAAAAGCTAAGCGGTCTTGCATTACACAAGGGCACTAAATTTCAAGCACCTGGCCTAATTCGAGGTTGTAAGGCAACAATTTGAATCATTCAATTCAATCTTACCCCTGAGAAAGTTAAAAAGAAAAAATAAAAGGAACCGAAAACAAGACACTCAGCTATGTTTGTTATAAAGTATTAAACAGTAGTGCAGCATCTTTTTCTTTTGAAATCCTCTCCACGATGTGGTAAAAAACATTGTAGACAGCAGGTCTTGCTGCGATTCAACATTCATGGAGCCAATCAATTTGGCACTCTGGAACTAGGCGGGGTGACTTTTTCTTTTACTGCTGGTTGAGGTTCTGCAAATAAAAGCGTGAACATGTCATTAATGCAAGTTTAACTTGATAAAAGTTGGAGGGTGAAAAAAGATGACCACATCCCTAATGCAGAGAGGATGTTGAACTACATAGTTAAAAAGAAAAGCTGGTAATGACCACACTGGAGATAAACCTGTGCCTGTCTGAAGGAAACGCGCATTTCTTATAGTGCAATTTAGATTCTATTATATTTTTTCTGCACTTCAATTTATTTGTCGACATACACTAATTCTACATGAAGCAGAAGAGTTAGAATAACCCAAACAAAGATCTTCAAGGAGTAGATATGATCCACTGAAATAACTGAGTCCCACTGATCTCTGTGATCTGCAGATGACAACTGATCACATGCACAAGTTTCGTCTTCCTCAGCTTGATACCCTGGTGTGGTTGACTCACCTAGTGTTAGGATCACATAGGAGACATTGCATAAAACTATGCATCCATCTCTCTCTCTCTCTCACACACACACAAACACACATCCATTGACATATATACAGTCACATCAATGGCAACTATAATAAGTATCATATCATAAGACAAGGTGTAAGCATTCTGAGCCAGTTATTGGATCCAACACCTATTAGTTAATACTCTACAAGACTATAACTTCGAAAGGTCGTGTAGATGTCTCTGAAGTTCACATGTCCAAGAAAACACACGGACACAGAGAAAGGGAAACGGCCGTACACTAAGACTAAGAATTGGAGGGCCAAAGTCTCTTCATTCCCTTACTATATCCTTTAGTTATATGGAGGGCCAAGAATTGGATCTTACAATACATATCACACCCTTGACTCTCAGGATTTGTAATCCATACCCTTCTCGACTTCAGATACGGTTGCGGAATATCTAACTACACCAATTAATCAATACTGCATCGCATACTAGCATTTTTAGATTTCACACTAGTCAGCATCTATGATCTCTCCAAAAATGTAACTTAACTAGAGTTGAATGTAGAGTGTATTAAACCATTTTTCCAAATTATACCCACTGAAATAAATAATCTTATTCAGCAATCACACATAAATTAGGAGAGAAATCGCAAATAAGTCCGGTATGTCTCTGAAAAGAGATAGAAAGAAAGCTCACTCGATATAAGTGCCTTCGGCCTGGTCTTGAACAAAATTCTGTGGCGAATTATTCCAATCACATCCAATTCCACCCGCAAAGAATTAACGTCTCTTTCGCCCATCTCTTCTTCATTTTGTAGTTTGATCTTCTTCAACACTAACATGGGCTTCTTCAGCTTCACTTTTGTTCCAGTAAGCTCATGGTATCCAACTGAAAACGTGTAACTTTCCTGAAAAAAACCCACAAAAATCTTCTCAAATTCTCAAAAAAGAAAAGGAACTCCAGTTAACAAAAAAGCAACCCATTAATGGGTTTACAGTGAAATAGCAAAAAAACCTGAGATTGGCGGCAGAGAATGCCGATTTGAAGGTTCTGGAGGCTGTTTTGAAAAGAGGGTTGTGCTTCAACCGTGCCTTGGAGTTCCACGATTGCCCATTCTGGGCAGTCGCCTTCTCCACAACTGCACTTCACCTGGATTTGCATTTCCTCCTTTTCTACCAACAATGGCAAGCTAAAAATTCGTAGACTTTCAGAGATTTGGTCTTGAAATTGAAGCAGAAGAGAGAGCAATTTGGATGGCAAAATGGTTTTGGCGGCAAGTATATGCATTTCCCGCTCCTATAAAACAATATCGTTTGATTTGACAATTTGTTTTATATTAGGTTAATTAAGTCATTGGTTAATCAAATTCAACTAATTAATCATAACAATAAGATTTTTATATTGACAACAAAGTTTTGTCATTGCACCACATTTTAATTATTAATAAAAGTAGGTTTGCTCAATTTCTTATTTACATCCTCAACTTTTTTCACCTCTTTTTAATTTTAATCTTCAATTAAAACATCTTATTAATGTAGAAAAAACATTTTATCGAATATTTACATTTATTATTTATCTTGATTATTTAAAAATACGAAGAATTTTTTTTTTTTTTAATTTCTTTTAACGAAATTTTTGGATGTCTCAAAGATTAAATGTGCTAATTAATAAAAAATTTAAAATAAAATATGACGAAAAAAGTTTGAATCAAATATAAAAATGAGCAAACGTGTAGGACATTTTAATTGCATTGCATTTAAGGGGTGAATATAAATACCCTAATAATAATTATGAAATTAGTCAAGCTTAGGTGACTTAGCCCCCGTTTGGGCCACATTTTTATCTCATTAAAATGAAAAATTATCCATCACATCAACATTTAAATTTAAATTTTCTATCTCTTGTGTGATCTTGTGTGGGCTCCAATAACGACTATATTTTTCATTCTCATTCTACAATAAGGTGGCTCAAACAGGACCTATTAAGTCCTGCTGTTTGATGAGGCTTAAAATTTTGCTAAAAAATTGAGTTAAAGTCATCGATTAATTTAAATCACATTTTATAGAACCTGTAACATTTATTAATTTTTCAACCCATATTTCAACAATTTATCAAAATCTACTAAAAATATAATTTTAATCCGTAACATCTCGTCATGCAAGCCTCCACGAGAGCCTACTATGCCAAAAAGTGAGAGAGCTCACTCTATATACAAAAACTCAAGGTTCTTTTTTTTTTTTTCCGTCTTTTGTGATGGTGGTGGATTCGACGGGAAAGGGGAGAGTGGGTGTAAAAGAAGAAAAAGAAATATACCATAAGGAAGAAGATAGCAAGCTAGTTATACTTTTGGACAAGTAATTATATGCTACAACAGTAGAGAAGGTAATCGAATCAGCCGCTGCAGAAAGTCAGAAATACAGTTATGGACTAAAATTTCTTGTCACAGTACAACATTCACACATAGACCGCAAGCTGAAGTTTAGCTATCACCATACATTTCTTATGTGAACTTCCAGTCCATGCAGTGGTGAAAACTTGAATCCACAAATTTCTTTCAGCTACCATATGCTCCTGTAGCTTGTTTCATTATGCGAGGCTGTCCTGCACCATCAAAATTGCTAAATAAAATATTCCAGTGGCAAAAATTATCTAAACTGTATTTTTGGAGGCATGTTTGGCAGGGAAGATTGCACGGTACTAGAATTGATCTGGGATATGATAAAAAAAATTCCTACTGCTGATGTGGTAAAGAGAACCGTAAGTATGATTGTTGTAGAGAACCGTAATTAAGGTTTTCCTCCCACGTCAGCAATGAAAAGTTTTTATCATGTCCACTGTGGGTAGGAGTGCATAGTACTATTAAGGAAGAAATAAAAGTTATAATCATGTTCATTTTATTGTTAAGAGTCATATTCAGCTACGTACCAAATCTGAACCAGTAGTATTATGCATGGTTTTCATGTGCTGTGAAATGGTTTATATAAAAGATTCAACTGGCAAAAGTCATCTAACCTGAAATTTGGCAGCACTAGGCCGTTATCTCTACTGGTTTCTGATGAGTCCAGTGGCTGGTGTGATGAATTCTGAACATGAGAATTATCAACCATGGGAACTTCACCAGTGAGAGTTTTAACTGCAAACTCAAAACATGGGTCTGCCCATAAATCCCCGGGAGGCAAGTCTAAAGTGGAAACTGAAATTGCACTAGATGATGGCACAGAAGACACTAAGCTGTCATTAAACTTGTTCACGTCTTCTATTGGTATTGCACCAGTAAGAGTTTTTATCGCAAATTCAATGCATGGATCCTTAAATAAATCGTTGAATGAGGTGTCAATGGGAATTTCTTGTTTCTCACCTCCTTTACAGTCATCCCCAGCATGCAGTTTTGGAGGAGAAAGATCTCTAAGAGGCAAAATAGCAGAACCTTTCTGCTTATTGTCATCTGAATTTTCTCTTTTGAGCTTCTCAATTCCATTTGAAGAACTGTGATTACAAAATTTATTGGTGTCATTAACTTCTGTCACGCCTGAGAGTGAAGCTGCTGGTCGAGCTTCAGTTTTGGTTTTTACTTCCACAGATCGATCAACTTCTATCTTAGCAAGTCGTTTTGAAGTTCTTCGAGGTAAGTCACCTAGCGTTTTGCTATTCAACCTTTTCCTCTTTTGCGGTTTTGTTCCGTTTTCATGCTGTTCCATTCTGTTTACCTGCAGTTGCATATCTGGAAGTTCCCCTGTTACAGATTCATCTCGTTTTAATTTTTGCTCCAAGTTATTCGTCTCAGGCATATTATCATTGTTCATTTCAGCCCTTTCCAAACCTGCAGCAAGTTTAAATTTTAGATCACAAGGAAGTCTCGGTTCAATTATGCAGAACCAAACTACTAAATCAAATCCATTTCTCTGAGGAAAAGCAACTTGCTTAAATTATAGCTTTCCATGCACAGAAAACCATTGAGCATATGTATGTCTGGTTTCCTTGAAAATAAAGTGTGGCTTGTACTTCAAGAAACGGAGAAGTTGATATTACAAAAAGTCATCACAAAACAAGAAAGAGAATAGGAACAAACGCCATGTGATCAGTGAAGAAAACTACAGCTGTATTCAGTGACGACTACACATCAAGGTGCAATTCTAGAACTTTGCACAGACCAGAATAGAACAAAATGTAAAATTTGTAGCTAAGGACATGATCAACCTGACGTTAAGCTTGGATCCCCATTAGCATTTTTATCTACTTCATTGTCAGCTGATTTTATATTTTGCTTCACAGTGTCTTCATGTTGTTCCACTTTGTTTACTAATGATAGCTTATCTGAAAAATCCCCAGCTACAGAATCATCTTTTACACTTTGTTGGTTGTCATTGGCTTCTGGTGGATTATTCTTCGTTGAAGTGCCATCTGAACCTGTAGTGATTTCAAACTTAACTCACAAGGAACACTGTACTTCAAATAGGCAGAAAGTAAATGACACGCAACACAAACTTTCATAGCCCCTGTTTGATTCAGCTAAAAAACAAGATTAAAATCTAAGTCAAGTCAACAATAACCGACGACTTTTCGACCACACATTCCATCAACTTTTATCAAAATTTTACTAAAAATCTTATTTTTATCTAAACCAAACAGGGGCATAGTCAAATTTTCAGTTTCGATAAAAAAACATAGGCAAAGATGCGTCTCTTGCATAAATTGTAACTGGCCATGACGTATGCTGCATGGACTCTTCATTTTAGAGGAAATACCCATGTCAGATACACAACAAGGATAAGGGTATGGGATCCATCTCGGATTCTTTAAATCAAAAGTGGATCTTTTATATTGTTTTTGATATTCCAAATTGTATTTAAAACAATTTCTAATATGTATTTCACATTTCTAGACTTGAATGAAATTCAAATGAAGTATAACAATTTGCAATTTAATATATTTACAGTTACATATATAATATATATATATACCAAAAAATGCATCTAAAATTATAAGTAACTAAATTTCTAAAGTAATTTTAAGTTAATAAAACGTATTCGCGTACCCATATCTGGATTTTGGATCTTTGTTAGCCATATTTCCATATCCTAGACTTTAGAAGAAATAAAAGGATTCCACTCCTAGATATGTACCCGTATCGGACACCCACCCTGAGTCCAAGCAACTTAGGTCATAACATGCACTATTTTGCAGACACACATCTCCAATTTCCTCTAATGTTATATGACTTGTATACCCCATGATGAATAAAAATCCACCGTCTGCATATGAAGTCAACCAGAGAAGGAGAGAGAAAACAGGCAATAGCTCCCATACGACGTGAAGAAATCGAAAGTTCATCCAATGGCAGTCACATGTAAAGCCACAAGTTTGGAGCTTTACACAGGCCCGAAATATGTTCAGGTAGTGGAATGCAATATAATAATATTATTATTATAGAATTTGAAGTCAAGGACGTGTTTTGTACCTGACTTTAAGCTTTGATCCCCATTAACATTTTTTTCAACTTCATTGCCAGCAAATTTCTTATTCTGCCTCTTTCTATCTTCATGTTGTTCTTTTCCATTTATTAGCTGTAGCTTATCGATAAGGTCTCCAGCTACAGAATCATCTTCCACTTCTCTTGGCTTCAAATCTTTAGCCCCTAACATGTTGGCATTATTCATTGTGGTGCCTTTGAAGCCTACAACAAGTTCCACTTTAGATTTCTAGAATGATTATACTTTGGTTCTTGCAAGAACATATCCATTGCTAAAAGCAACAGTTTTAATCAATGAACAACTATTTTGCATCTATACCCATCTCTTTTCATTGCACGTGGAAATATGACTTGTATACCACAGGAAAGTAGGTTTGATGTCCTATTTTGTGAGACCCTTGGAGAAAATTGAGTTCTATGGTTTGTTTGGTTAGGTAGACTGCACAGTATTAGACAGCTATGATGCACCGATACGAACACATGTTCGACACGCGCGTGACACGCCGACACAATTTTTTTTTAAAAGTACTGACACGATATGTCATCCAAACATTAATTAATTTTTTTAAAATTCTTCATTTTTATAATATAAAGTTAATTTTATACTTGTTATGAGTTTTCTTGTTGAAATCTTTTAAATATGAGTACTCATTTGTTATTTTACTTTGAGTTAAAATATATAATAGTTTTATAAAAAAAGGAAAATATCTATGGTAGAGTGTTCAAAAAGTGTAGGCATCCAACATGTGTCGGACACGGACACGCCACTCTAATTGAAGTGTTCGTGCAACATAGTTAGACAGTAATAGGAAAAAGAGAAAACAATCCAATGTTTTCCATTATATTGCGTAGCAAACATGATGCTCATCAGGTACCAGAAGTATGTTGTAGTAGAATGGAATGTTAGTAAAATTGCATCCAAGAATATGTTCTGCACCTGGCTTTGAGCATTGGTCTCCAGTCACGTATTTATCTTCTTTCTTGTCAGCCAATCTCTGTCGTTTAGCTCCAGAAGTTGACTATAAATGAACAGCAAACACAAAAAATAATGTTTCACTGCTTACAAATCTGTATAGTTAACATGATAAAATATACATCCGAAAAATGCTTGAAAGTCAACTAGATCATATAAAGAGCCAAACAAAAGAGCCTGAGATGCACCAAGTTCTGAAAATGTTCCGTCAACAAATCATTCATTTTTCACTGGTCGAAAATTGGAAAAATAAAGGAGGATTTTGGCTCATAGTTGCAAGGATATTTTCTTGCAAGTACACAATTCATAGAGATACAAATAAGCAGGCTACACTTCATCCTGATCAATTCAATGTTGAGAGGATCCTTAAGTGCAAATTACACAGGAAGAAATTAAAACAGTAATCTGTTATATAGTCAAAGCTCTAATCACTTTGCAAGCCCTCTTATTATGTGATTTCTTGTATTATGCTAACTAATCATTTTATTAAGCAGAAGTGGATAAGTACTTTCATCAAAGAAAACAAGTTAAAATTATCAAAGGGAGGAAAGAGAGCAAAAAGAATCACTCAGCAAGCACACTAACAGATTGAGAATGGTCTCCCGACTCCACGCTGATTGGGCCCTTGTCCTTTGGCTTGGACTCAACCTTTCGTGAATCTCTAGCTTCAAGGTAGCGAAAAACTTCTTGCATAGAGCGAAAATGACGTCCACTAACAGGATCAATGTAGGACTGCAGAAATCACAGACCAACCAAATTTGTTCATATTTTCAGAGAAAATATGCAACTGGAGAAAAGAAAAGGAAAAATAGGTTTTAGATAATAATAGCATTCATGAATTATGCAGCAAATGTGAATAACAAAACTTGCAGAAGAATAACATTATCTGCAACTGCAGAAGAGAATTTATTTTGGTTGGAGAACATGAACGAAAAATAGGAATGAGAACACAAGGAATTCGGTACCGGATCGCTCCTGGTCTTGCAACCATTTCTTTTTATTCTAATTTCTTTTATCCATCCTGGAGGTAAATTTTCTGCTACAGTCTTCTTGATGTCAATCTACAATGTTTACAACAAATCATATTCTCTTTTTGATATAGTAAACATATGTAGAAATAAAAATGTCAAGATTTATACCCAATTATTTAGATTACTGTGGGTCCACCACTTCTTATATGGGTCCCACATTTGGAAATATCACAATGGAAGATGTATTCTACATTATGCTAGTTGGAATATTTGTCCTAACTCCAAAGCATTACAGCACATATGAAAAGGTAAAAGAATATGCTTATGACAAACTTTAAAAGCAGAGTGCTTGCTGGTGTCAACGTGCTTGCTGGTTTTAACATTCTTCAGCTTCTTGGATTTAGTATGTTTTGTCCCAGACCCAGCATTCTTGAGATATCGAAGCACCTCTGGCTTGGAGTTGAATTTTTTATTTGATGGATCAATATAGTACTGCAGAAAACACAAATAGTAGTAAGAAACAGCAACATCACTGAAAAAGGAAAATAGGAGGAGAAACTGCACTAGCCATCTTCTTTCCTTGAAGTTCACAATTTTTATGATGCCGCAGTATGAACAACAAAGGTGATTTCATCATAGCTAAAATTATAAAGTTTCTGTTAAGAATGTAATATGTTGAAACATCCATCTCAAAAGTTGTTATTTTTTGATGTGTCGTATGCTCGAATACACACCTCCATGTGCAACCTCAACCTATGTGTGAGGCGAGAATGAATATTATATTTACATAATATATATTTGGCCATATCTAAAAACTTAAAGATTTAGGTTCAACGACAACCGGGAAAGGTCCCTGATTCAAGTGTCGATGCCGTCCATTTATTAAAACACTGTACATGTAAGGCTTTAATGATAAAAAAATAATCCCGTCTACAAATGAGTGAGCGTGTTGAAGATGATATTTAAATGGTATTTGACCATATTTAACAATTTAAACTTTTAGATCAACTGATTCATCATAGTGCTACTCCTATGGCATATTATGAAAATAAGAACTAGAAATGGCTACGAGATGGGTTCAGGCCGAGGACCCATTCCTCGTCCCCACCCCACCGAAGATTTCCCCATTCACATCCGTACATACGCGAGGTGGGGATAGGAACCCCCCGAATTNTTAACAATTTAAACTTTTAGATCAACTGATTCATCATAGTGCTACTCCTATGGCATATTATGAAAATAAGAACTAGAAATGGCTACGAGATGGGTTCAGGCCGAGGACCCATTCCTCGTCCCCACCCCACCGAAGATTTCCCCATTCACATCCGTACATACGCGAGGTGGGGATAGGAACCCCCCGAATTGGGCGGGTCTAGGGCAGTATCGGATATAGATCGGATCTATCCATATCCGATCCGATAAGAATAATTATCCGATCAGATCCGATAATCCAACGAATTTTTGATTGTTAAATTCATATCCGATTTGCTATGTTATCAATTTGCTATGTTATCGGATATTCGATTCGAAATTAAATAAATTAGGAAAATCTAATTAATGTTGAAATTAACTTTTTTTATTATTTTTTCCAATTTTTCCAATTCTTAAACGGGTTTAATAATTATAAATTTTTCAACTTTTTTAACTTTTAGCCAATTAGCACAAAAAGTTGCTTACCCATTTATTGACTCACTTATTTATAGAGGACATCTCTAACCATTTTGTTATAAACTTTCGATGTGGGATAAGAATCAATTTGGTTTGCTTGTAATATATTGTACCTTTGATTTGGTTGTAGTGTATTATACATTTGTTTTGATTGTTAGTTTATTGTACTATTATATAAATAGTTATCTATAATTTATTAACAATTTGTTTGTTTCCAATTTTTACCTCCTTTTAAGAGATTTTCCTACTGTTGCCAATAATTCAGTCGTTTTATTTGACTTTTTTCTCTCACAATGCATTCAAAGGTTTGAAAAAAAGGTACAAAAATTAATTCTTTTTGACAAACAATGTGAAACAAACAAGGGCTAAATTAATTGTTTTTCCTATCTTTTACTAATTAATAAAACTCTAAAACTTTCCAAATATTTCAAGTAGCACTATTATACTATATTTTGTTTATCGAATATATTTATTTTGTTAAGCTCTTGCATTTGGTACTATAATTTGTATATATTATTAAATAATTTTTAGGTTGATTAAAAATTCAAAATAATATTAAAATAAGAAAATACCTTTTTACGTTTTTTATACTTGGGCTTCATCTAGACTCGTCCAATCCAAAACCCCCACGTCTCGCCACGCATTACACTTTTTAGAACATTGCGTACACGTGGATTGACTTTCTTATTTTTTTCATGTTTTGAATTTGACGACTTTTTTTATTCTAAATTTCTATATTTTTTCATTTATTTATTTTAGTAACAAATAACACGGCATAAAAATATTTTACCAACTCAACTATTTATAATAAATCAGATTAGGTTGTAATCGGATTGGATGGACCTATATCCATATTTGATCCATTTAGTTAACAGATTATCAGATTCGGATCTTGATCGGGATTATCGGATTGAGACCCTAAATCCATCTCTCATTAATTTCATCAGATTCGGAATAAAATCCAATCAATTGACAGCTCTAGACGGGTCTCTACCCCAGGTCTAGTTTATTGGAACCGTCCCCGTCCCAGTCGGGCTGGCTCCCGTGGGGATCGGGTCCGATGATTTTTTTGTCATCCTTGATAAGAACATGGTGTAACTTTGGCATAATTAGGAATTAAAGTGCTATCACAACACAAACAAGGAAGAAATGTGAGTTATACGATGAAATAACATACAAAAGTGCTCTCCAATATCATCATTGGACAGCATGTTTACATATTCATCTCAAAACCATTTGACAGTGAGTGGACATACCATCATGCTCTTGTATAGACACATTTGAATAAAGTAGAACCTAGAGCTGTTATAGTGTTTTGTACATTACAGTTCGTATGTTCAATAAAATGTCTTTATTTTCTGCCTCGAACATTCACATAAATTTAAAGGTCCATTCGATTATACAGTTATTAGTTACTAGACACGGTCCCAAGTGTTGGATTGGTAGAGATCAGAATGTCGATAAAATGCACGTAGTGGAAATGATGATGATGATAAATGTGTAGTCATACTAGAATGGCTAACATAAAAAAAAAAGTTAAAAAAAAAAAGAGAATTTATGCCAAAAACTGAAAGATTTAACAAATTTAGAGAAAGGACAAATTAGGGAAGGGGACATGTCTTGCATAAAATCAAAGAGGTCCAATTCGTATGAAGTGAAGTGATTTCAGTAGAGCAAGTAAAAAGGAGCAGGATAAACCAAACTACCATGACATGTGTTTGCCAATGTTCTAGTTTTTGGATCTTAAACTAGATTTAGCAATATATCAATTGACGAGGCAAAAAAATATTCATGTAGCCAACTCCATTTCTTTCGGAATAAGGCTTAGTGTGTTGCTGCTATTGTCAAACATTTACCTAAATAGACCATATACATAAATGATGTATGGTGGATTTAGGTTTAGGAAACTTGTGTAGTCGAAGTTGATAAATAATCGGTATTGTGCTTATCAAAAGTAATAGTCACCTAGAATGTTCGAAGATACAGAGCACCAAGCCCCAGAGTCATTCAATAGTCACTTTTTGAATTTGCAAGTCATTCCGAAATTTTTGTTCGAGTAGAAAAATCAATAGTTTTAATGTTTTTAGATGAGATAGCCATTTAAGATACTAGACAAAGCTTTTTTAAGAAGGCGGACATTTAATAAGAAACTTCATTCAATGTACATACAATGAAGAAGGCAAAAAGTCTCGCTTTGTAAAGAAGGAAGATGTGTAAAAGTTTAACAGTCTTAGTTAATGCTAATAAGACAAGACAAATGAGGAAGGAAATTAATCAGTTGAGATACCCAAGGTATTTCTGGAATTGCTCAGAAAAGAAATGTGCAAATATTAAGTGGATACCCACATTTGAACAAATGCTAGTGCTGCATCTGGTCAATTACTTTGCCAGAAAGACTGCTCATAGGATGGTCTTGATGTGTGCTGCAGTTCACTTTTTTATGAATTAAAATAAATCCTAGCATTTCAAAATATTGATATGGAAACAAAATCCACAAACTACATCTGGGATATAATGATGTCTAATGCTTAATGGTGTCTTACAATTCAAAATCAAACCACTAGGTAGATATTATTCTCCTTATTTAAATTATTGATCTTTTAAAATAGCACTCAAGGCTATTTTGACAATTTTTTAGTTTTAAAATAAGTTTACAAGAGTCTTAATTTAGGAATATTATTGGTATTTTAGTCAAATTTGAAGTATTAAGTCAAGTACATTGGTGTAATAATTTATTTGTTAATACTTTCTAGTTAAGATCTTACTTTTTATTATGGTAGAAATCCTAAAAAAATTTCATACTTATGGATATAGTAACTGTCGGAAAATCTTTAGAATCATATATCAGTCGAGCTTATTTTCTGAGAGTTTTTCTAAAATTGGTGATATTTCTAACCTTTTGAGGTGATCACTTCTCTTTTTCCCTCCTAAACATGCTACTTTTTCTTTCTACTGCTTCAATTCTTTTCCGAAATTCAGTATACCAAATCTTTATTCGAAACAAAAAATTAAGGGAAAATTGCAACAACGGTCCCTAACCTTTCCAATTTTTGCAGGCTTTACGCTAACCTTCATTTTGTGTCTGTGAAGATTCCTAACCTTTTATAAATATGCAGTTAGAGTCCAAATGGATGGAAATTTGACCGTTAGTTGACCAATAAAGTCAAAATTTGATTAAATTTGACCAAATTGAAAAGGACGAAATGGTACATTGCATTTTTCTCATATTAAATAAGTTAAAAAATTAAATTAAAAAATCCAAAAAATAAAAATAAATTTATAAACCCACCCCCTCACCCCACCCAACCCCCCCAAATAAAAACTTGACGAAGTATCTTCTTTTTCCGACAAGACCCTACCAGAAATTGCCACCGCTGCCACCTTCGACCCACACTGCCACCACAACTCCCACTTGAAGTTATAGAATAGTACGCAAAAGAGAAAACAAACATCATTTTAGATGGCCAATTACTGTTCAAGTCATATTTGCAACGGTTTTGCTACCGGTACATCACACCTTACATA
>CAIGRT010162342.1:0-13779 GCA_903798405.1 Fraxinus platypoda
TTAGTTGATTGTGTTGTATGAATGACAATTATTATTTTGTTGAAAATTTCTTATTGAAATGACAAAAGTATTATTTATATTTAAGTTAATTATTGCTTTAAAAAAAAAAAGTTGGACCCGACCCGATTCGAACCGGGTCGGATCGGGTCGTGAGAGAGCCCAAACTGAGTATGTCGGGTCGGGTCGGGTCGGTTTTGGGCCAAACCCGACCCGACCCAATGCCCACCCCTAGCTACTAATAATGTTTACGTCGATCTCATAATATCTCTCCAAGCTAACAAACGACTGAAGACGTTTCCATTACGAAGGCAACCTTTGGCTAGTTAAAAAGTCGTTAATGCATATGCCACAAAGAGTAGTATATGAATCGTGCCTAATGAGGATAATGTTGCAGTGGTTGAGTCTTTGGTTGTCTGGATTCATTCCCTCCTCGATGTAAAGAATTTTTTGCTTAAATGAATCGCAAGTTTACTCAAAGCGGGCTAAACATAGTTTTCTTCACCTTTCCTCTCTAAATAAAATTCTCCACTAAGCTTTTGAACTCCATGAACTGAGAAATAATAGGTATAAATGTTGGACATCCATGTTGTCGTGATGACGCAGTTGAGTATTCATTCGATCCACCACTCAAGGTCACGCCAATCAAACCTATACATTTAAAACCGCATTCTGACAAGTGAAAATGCAAAAATGATTTTTTTCCTGGGATTTCCGACCAACAACCTTTTTTTAAATATATATATATAATATAAAATTTTCAAAAGTATTTATAAGTATTAGTGGATGAATTTAAAATAATAAATTTTATTTTGATTTATTTTTATCTATTTAAGTAAATTTACATAAGGTTAAAATATAATATATGTTATTAAAGTAAAGGACAATAGAGAAATATAAGAGAAGAAATAGAGAGAGTCAAAACTCAAATATTTTATTACAACAATGACCCATTTTTATATGATTCAAATGAGAGCTACAATGTGAACATAATATATACTATTCTATAGTTTGTGTATTCTCATAAAATTAAATAGTCAACAATAATTATCTCATAAATTTACAAGACTCTCCTTTGATGACTATTTTACTTGTCAAATACATTAGATGGAAAATATTAAGCTTTGACCGTAATTCAAATATAGTGGAGAGAACTTTGAAGTTGGCATGGTGTTGAAAGTTCCGTTACATATAAAATAACATTCCTTAGATATAAATTGGAATTACTTTGTTCTCAATAATAATGATTTAAAAATTAATTGGAGGCACATAAAGATCAATTATGTTAAATCATTCATCGTCATCTCAACTAATATTTATCAAAAATTCGGGATGCAGACTCAATATTATCAATAAGACACATCGTTTTGGTTGTATAATTTGAAAATTATGCTCATTATTTAAAATTTGAACACGTAATCTTGTAAACTTCAGGTTGCGAGAATATAATACCACCATATAATTATCTTGTAGATGTATCTTGAATACACATGAAATCTAAACTATCGAACTACGAACCGTTGAGATATCAACGTTTAATTATAGCTGCCCAAGCTGACCAGATTATGCAAATTTTGTGCACTTTTAATCTCGAAATTTATCACTATTTTGCATGAGCTCCTTCGTGTTGATAATTTTTTATTGAATTAAAGGAACAAGAGAAAAATATAAAACAAGAAATAGAAAGAGTCAAAACTCAAGTTTGTATTTCACTGTAACAATGATCCCTACATATAGATTTATGATGAGAGTTACAATTTGAATATAATACTATATTCTAAAGTGAATATAACTTATTTCAATATCATGGTAAGACTAAATAGACCAATAACACTTTTTTTTTTTTTTTAATTTTTAATTTTTAATAGCTGGGTTTAGTCATCGTGGCTCAATGGACTAGAAAATCAAGCTAAACAAACTTACACGACTATGGTAAACCAATCAACGAATCGAATTGACTTCCGTCTTAGTTTTTGGAAAGTCCAAAATTTGATCTATTTTGGCATCACTAGAAAATTAGTTCAGAACTTGATCTACTTTGAGATCACAAAAAAATTAAATTTATCTTTGATTTTAGACATGAGTTTATGTACAACATTTGGTTTTGGAGGGGAAGATAAGAAGTGTAATATATATATATATATATATATATATATATATATTATCCTCTGTTATTGAATATTAGAATAAGCATCAGATTATATTGACCGTCATTTCCCTTGGGCCATCTTTAAAACTATTCTAGATGCTGCCTTTATCTAGAATGCGTGGAAAGTCTTGTCAACTTCTGGTTCTTTGTATGAAATTGAAATTTGAATACATTTTTATTTTATGGTCGATATTGCATACTTCGTAATTTTTGTCAAATCTTAGTTTCAAACACCAAATTTGACTTTTTGAAAATATGGTTCTTTTTAAAATATCAATTCTCTCTCCATGAATATGGGTATGCTTGAGCCTTATTTGTAATTTGTCGAATGTAACGTTAAAAAATTAGAAAAAAAAATTTAAATTTACGTGCAAAATTATATAAGGTATTTTTGAAAATGAATTTAAGAAAAAATGGATTTTTAAAACATGGAGCACTAATGATGACTATATATGATTTTCTCACCATAACCTTTAAAATCCAGTAAAAAAAGCTGCTCATCGTTAACATTTTCAACATCAAACTTGTTTTAGTAAGAAAAATTAATGTTTAATTAAGTTAAGTTAAATTAAATTTTAATTTTATGTTATCATGTTCATCGTAAAAAATAAATTGGTATTTTGTAAAGTCAGAAAATTAACAAAGAATGTGACTTTTAATAATGTTCAAATGTTTTTCAAATTATATCTATTTTTAGATGTAAAGATAAAAATAAAAATAAAAATTAATAGCCTAATTGTTGAACCCACTAAGGCCAAATATTGCGGATGAGGCCGTTAGGCTCACTATTTTGTCCACTACTAGTGCAGGACGAATTTTGGACCCACATGTTTGTGAATAGGGAAGACAAAAAAATCCGTTCAACTCGAAATTCGTGGGGCCCCGCCCCAAACGGGACGGGGATTACCCACCTAATTGGATAAACGNCCACTAAGGCCAAATATTGCGGATGAGGCCGTTAGGCTCACTATTTTGTCCACTACTAGTGCAGGACGAATTTTGGACCCACATGTTTGTGAATAGGGAAGACAAAAAAATCCGTTCAACTCGAAATTCGTGGGGCCCCGCCCCAAACGGGACGGGGATTACCCACCTAATTGGATAAACGGGGCGAGGGTCATTGCCCCCGAAGCGGGTACAGGGTGGGTACGAGAATCATAGTTCCCGTCTTGCTACTCGTCCCGTAAAGTTCATTTTAAATTTAAGGTTTTTATTAAATAAAATAATAGATTTATCATATTTTTAAAGTGAACATAAGTTGTTTCTAACAAATTGGTAAAACAATAATAATATTTACTAAGTAAAGACATCAAAAAATAAAAATAAATAAATAAAAAGTAAAAAGAAAAAAAATAAGCGAGGCGATAAATGGGGCAGGGGACCTGTGAACCTGCCCCATCCCGCTTTAAATGGGTATGAGAATGAGGTAAGGTAACAAAAATACCCGATGAGAAGGGGGTGAGAATAGTCGACCCGTCCTATACTCGCCCCGTTGCCATCCCTATTTGTGAATTTAACCTCATGATTTTAAAAAGGATAATGCACCTGTGATACCATTCCTTTTGCGCAACTACTAAGAGTTGTTCTAGAAAAAACTATAATCAAGAGAATTTTCTTAATGCTCCCAATTCGAAAGGAAGAACTTGAAATTCTTTTTTCTTCCCACAAGGACAAGAAGATTGAATCTAGTCGTAAAAAGTATGCTTAGTATTAATAACTCACTTCTTGGCTTTTCACCCCCTCAATCGCTACAAGCATCCCCCCACTCCGTCGTATACGTCAAGAGTCCACTTTGAAATTAATTCAATAGAATTTTGATCGCAACATGCGTTACTACTCTAATGACAATAAATAAAGGCATGATTGATGATGTCTTACTACTTCATCAGTAGATCTAAAATATCGATGAGGTGGCAAGATCCACCTCATTGATGGGCAATATATCTCCTATCCACTGTGGACTAAAGACTAGTCCTAGGTATTTTTTTTTTTTTTTTGATAACCGTGGATGTCCGGGTCAATTTGGGTGCACCTCGACTAATACCACGGGGCCCTGAAGTTTACGGCCGGGTACTCACCTCAGTGGCCTTGAGTAGACTCAAACTGGTGACCATTGGGGAGCAAACCCAAAGCCTGACCAATTGAGCAACCCCTCAAGGTTAAGACGAGTCCTATGCATAACGATACTTTAAAAAAAAAAACTTTTAATGAATGTTCATTTAAATAATTTTGATAATAAAGACTCGTATAATTAGTTGAATAGAGTTCAAATTTATATACAAAATATCACCATCACTCTTACAATATATACATAGTTTAAAATAGCTTTTCTCTAAAATGAGGTTTAAAAAAAAAAAAGGTTAAACTTTCCAATTTTGTTTGTTAAAAAGGTAGTCAAACATTATTTTTAACAACACATTTTATCATATCAACAACTTTTATTCACTGTTTTCATGAACATTTTGTGAAATTACCAACTTTTATCAAACATAAAACCCATCACCGAGCTTCTCAATTTTTGAAAAAATTGGGGGCCATTAGAAAACAAAGGAATTGTCGGAAGATCAATAGATTAAAATTAAAACTTTAGTAGATTTTAATAAAAGTTGATGAAATCTGAAAAGTTGTGATTCTCATAAAATATGTGATTAGAATTAATTATTAACTTTAATTTAAATTAAAATATTTACAATTTTGTGCGGAATGACAACTGTTATCTAAACAAAAAGGCCTTTATAATTACAATCATGCCCTTTACAACAAGAAAGAATTTCTTATTGAAGTCAAGAAAAATAAAAAATAAAAAATAATAATTGGCATACAAAAAATATTTTACAATAGTTTATTTCTTAGCGTTGAATATTCAACTCAAACTTGTGCAATAAATAAAATATTTTTTCCCACTGTGGGTCCCAGCCTCCCAAGACTTTGCAGTCGGGATGAAAGACGCGTTTTCGCCAAAATTGACCGAAGATAAACCGGGTTACGCGTTTAAACCGGAGGGCGAACCGAGTCAGCCGAAACTAGATGAGTTTCATCAGCAGCCTTGGGCTCCAAACACTTGAAGGACGGCATTTTTACTGGCGTTCTGCCACTCGTAGAGGTGGATCCCTCTCCATTTTCTGCCACCACTCTTGGTGTTCTCATTGACAATGCTCTCGAGAAAAAAGATGACGCCCTAGTAAACTTCCACCTGTCTGAGTTTTCTTCTAGTTCTGGCCTTTCGATCCTCTGATAAAACCTCCCACCCCTTCTTGAACTTCCTTCTCGAGGTAATGTTGTGGCACAACTTTTAGTCCTATTTAACATAGCCCGGCTCATAACCTCTTTCCTAACTTGTTCCGGTAATTTCAAAGTGAAGCGGTCAAGATTTTCTCCCGGTAGAACCAAAGACAGGGAGTGTCCAGTAGAGTGTGATCTAAACTTGACTAGTCCAAACATTTTCGGCCTTCGTATGGACCACGACCTTGGTGGCCGGTTGGGGTATTGTAAACTCGAGTTCCGGTTCATCATTCCAGGTCTAGCGGCACCCTCTTGCCCTTGTGGCTGATTTTCATTGCTGCTTTCAACTTGGATAACAACTTGTTCCTCATTTCTTGAACTGTTGATTCTTTCCACGTTTTCATTGCTCTCTTCATTAGCGTTAATCGACTCCGGCTCTTGTGTCTGCCCATCGGTCGACACAGGAACCAAATTAGCTCTACAAACAGGGCAAGTGACGTGAGACTCGAGCCAGGCATCGATGCACTGAGAATGGAACACATGATCACACTTTGGTATCAAACGAATAGTCTCATCATCTTCAAATTCATTCAAACACACAGCACACTCCAAGGCTCCTTTTCCAATCTTGTGATCCTTCACTTCTGAGTATGAGAAAGTGGGAAAAGTTTCTAAGATGGAAGCGTCGAGTCCACGCGCGGCTGCTGCACGACGGGATCGCATAGAAAGTGCTCGACGGACGCTTCCGGCCGCACCGGAAGTGTCGGAGCAGTGGCGGATGTAGATAGAAAAAAAACCCATGAAGAAAAGTGCTGCTATGAGGACTACTATGATAATCGCCATGGATGGACTGAATTTTGCATATGGGTACCCGTTGTTGTTGTCACCGGGTGGAGTCGACTGAGCTTCAACCATGGCGATTTCTGAATATAGCAAGAGGACGACAAGGGAAATAAAAACAACGAACCCATGTTGAAAAAAGCCTATGCCGGAGGTTTTCATTGGATCAAGAAATATTTAGCATAAAATTTCTATACTGGTGGCGGATGGTGGTTGAAAGTGCGCGGCGGAGACGGAGGAGGAGGAGGAGGAATGAAGATGAGACTGAGAGGGGAAATAGATTTTAGGAAAGATTTAGCATAAAATTTCTATACTGGTGGCGGATGGTTATGTATATATGAAGAAACACGCACAGAGAGAGAGAGAGAGAGAGAGAGTAGGGAAAGAGAGAGGAGGTATCGTAAAATTCAAGGGAAACTGTCTGGAAGTCCGACTTTTGTTAGGGTAATTTGGTTTTTCAAATTACAAATGGAAACTTCACTTAATTTTCCTCAATTATTGATTTAAATATTTTATTTATTTGTGAATGTCGAAGTTGAAGTTTCAAGAATTTATTAAAGGACAAATTGCAGAGGAGGTCCTCAACCTTTCAATGTATTGCAAACTACATCTTAACGTTTTATTTTGTTGCCATAGTCCCAAACCTTTCACCTTGACTACAGTAGAAGACCATTGGACAGAATTCAACCATTAATCCTTCAGTCAACCCTGAAATTAAAAATTTGACTCCAATTTTTGTTCATTGTAGTAATTATTTCTTTTTAACTTTTTTCGTCGAATTCTTATTTTCAACATTTCATTAATAATATGTCTCGTCCTTGATGATGATGTATATTAAAATATTTTGTTTTCATATTTTGAAAAATATTTTTCGCACTTTTTATTTATTTAATTTTTAAAAATATGATGAAAAAATAAGTTATTTTACGTTATTTCATCGAATATTTGGACATAAAAATTTTATTTAATACAAAGCATGTTAATAAAAATTGTGGTATGAATATAGTTAGCCTTGTTGTTAATTTAAATACAAAAGAATACAATATCAAATACAACATTGTGCCATAACATTAAATCTAAATCGATGGTTGTATGGCTAATTAATATCATCAATTTTTTAATTAAAAAAGTGTGTATTGGCGTTAAATGTGTATTTTTTTTTATGGCAATAACAATATACAATAAATGTTCACTTAGTTCAAAGACAAGAATACAAAGGTTCTTATGAATGCTTAGAAAGAAAAAAAATATTATTTTTCTTTACAATGAAGCTGTGGAGTAATATAATTTTGTCCTCGGCCTTTAATTAGTGAGAGTAAAATTAATTTATGAACTTATTTTCAAAATCCCTTTTAATTAGACAATTATTAATCGGAGTTCTATCTTTAGAAGTGGCTGTCTTCTTGGGAGTGTAGTTGGAGAATGGATACGATAAAAGAGTAATGCTATTTGTATATTATTTTGTAAATAATGGTATACAGACATGGAAGAGAGAAGAAAAATAAAAGAAACTCAGTTATTAGTAATTCTCTCTCTTTTCGATGTCATTTATCTGTACACAATAATGTACAGATAGCATTATTCTAAAATAAAATAGTGACATGAACAAGAGTAAAACATAAATAAAGAAATAAATGGGATGTAAAATAGACTTGACAATCATGCTACATGTATAATTATAGTTCACATTCATTCAATTCAAAAAAAATAAAATTCAACGATTGTTTTTTAAATCAGTTGTCCATATTTTATCCCATCAAATATTGTCAACCATCATTGTGCAAGTAAATTAATTCATAGACTCGGTCATAAATTTCCCAAAAATTCTCTCTCTCTCAATTGAATGAGGTACATTTGATTGGAGAAATTTATTTTAATAAAGGCCAACATCTTACTAAAAAAATTGGCCAGATATCTTATCTCGTTTTTTCTTTCATTATGTAATCATGTGAAAACGATCTATTTATTTTCTTTGACATATAGTTTTTCTTTGAAGTATTCAATTCTTAGCCTATGTTTGAATCATAATATTCAAACATGTTTTTGTCAATAAGTATAATCCACTTATCTACTATTTATTTCTATATATTTATAAAGAAAATTGTTTATAAACCCTTCCTAAAAAATGCTTTTAGTCTTGTTTATTAATTTGATACAACTATTAGGTTTTATGGAAATAACTTTGTTATAATTCGAAAAATTGTTCTATAATTAATAATTTAAAATTATAATTATGCTTTTTGTAGCTTTTCATGATATATATATATAATGATCAACATTTACATTACGTAGTTAATAGACTTGACCGACCTGGCCAAAGCACTAAAATGGTTGAATTAATGGGTCATTATCGAATCAGAAATTTAAACAAAGCATAAATATAACTCAAGTTAAAAATTGAAGTATACCATAAGTTACAAGTATAAATATTCTTAGTCTGAATTTATATAAAAGTACACATTCAATTACTCGATTATATATATGATTGCACACGTCATACATGTTATCCCAAACATTTATTGTCTGGGTGTTGAAATTGCAAAGTTTCAAACCTATTGTAAACCTCCCATCACTACATAAGTAACTAATTACCTAATTGGTAATCAAACAATTAAATAATTCAACAAAGCATATCAAATCAATCAAGAACAAAAATTAACTAAGCTACTTAGTCCTTGAATTAAAAAAATAAGAAAACGTAGGTTTTATCTTTATCCAATACAAATAATGATTTAGCCTAACATAATTTCAATAATATTATAAGAAGAATAATGATAAGATGTCACCTGGAACACGAATGAATACAAAAAGTCTTGATCTTCAATTTCAAACTCTAAATTTTCAAGTTTTTGATGTAACGAGACTTCATTTTTTGCTAGGTTTGGTCTCTCTCCAAAAAGAAGTGAATTTGTCTCTTCTTCTTGATTAACTTTTTGATATGATGTGGTATGAGAGGCTAGAGAGAGCTCCCCGATGTTTAGCCCTTGTTTGTATTAATATATCGCGAAATTAGGTCAAGAAACAGGTTCAAATTGGGTTCCAAAAGAGTTTGAGTGACATAAGGAAAGTTGTCTCGTCTAGTCAGAAATTGTACTGTGTATGCACATGGCATATCCCATTGCCAATGCATGGAAAAGTGATTCAAGCTCTGAACTTCTTCCAAGGTATTTTTGGTCTTTTTTTCATGCAATTTTCATCATTTGATTTCAAATCTCATCCAGTTGGTCCCATATACCATTAATCAACATTTTGTAATTCGAATCAACTAGAAGAGATTTACAATTTATTCTCCAAACTTTGAAAATCATCCTTTTTAGTCAATTTTCGTTTCTTTTTTTCAAGTTCACGTCCAATTACTGATTTTCACCTAACAAATAATAACCACTCAAGATTAAGCCCTAATTCATCAAAAGTACTCTCAAATATTCATATTTCAAAGCTTAAATAAGTGTATAAATTATACTTACCAAACATCCTCATTCTTAAACAAATGTTCGTTCTCAAGTAAAACTATAACATATCTCAACAAATAAGCATACAACTACTAATTACCTAATTGTTTGCCAATCAATCAAGTAATGCAACAAATTTGGTCATGTTATCTATGATTGAAATTATTGTATTTAAATTTATGAACTTCAAAATTACAATACAAAAACCAATTTTCCCTTATCTAATATAAAACTGATTTTTGTGTGTGTGAAGAATTGAGTAAAACATTATAAATTCACATGTTTTTTCAACTCTTGATCTTCAATTGTCAAATATATCATTTCTTTACTCGTGAGAAACACGCTCCAAACTTATTCTTTTAATTCTTATTCTCAAGGTGTGATCTAAGGTTGAATAAACATATCAATCCTCACATTCTCTAGTGTGGATAGATTTCACTAATTGTAAGTTAATATTTAAACAAATACGGATTCTATTTTATTTTGATTGCTTCAACCTCCTAGAATCAAATAGGCTAAAAATTGTTAAGTATTTGAGACTTAATCAATGCATATAATTTGTCTTCTATTTCATGCACTAGCTTTCTCAAATTTGTTATATATTCTGTTTCATGCACTAAATTGATCCCTTTTTGAGTTTTTGTTTTTTGTTTTTTGATATTTTCAATAAGTATCCTCATTGAGATCTTTTATAAGGTAGTTTTCACTCATGAATCATTGCAACATTTTCCTTTTTTATATGCAATGATTAGTGCAATCCATAATTAAACACTCGTCATCAAAAAAACCTCTAACTTAAGATTTTCAACTGATTTTCATCTTGTAGGCCTCAAAAAATCCACACAGGATTTTATATACTGGAATCTCCATTCATCTCAATATTTTCCTACAACAGTTCGATCATCCCAAACTATACTAATATTTGGTTTAAGGATGTATTAAATAGTGGTGTTCGGGTTTAGTATTTAAGTTCGAGTATTCTAACCTATCAAGCCATATGAATCAACCGATTCCTTTACAATGCAAAACTTAATTCAAGTACTCAATAAATATCAAATTCTACATGGATAAGTATCAATTAATTTAAGTATGTAACTTATTTACAATTCATAAACTAACACATAGTTTCAAATATTACATCATAGTCGGCAATGCTAACTAACCCACACAAGTAACCAAACTAAAAATCAAACTAAGACAAAATATTTTTGGAATTTTTTAAAAAAATCATTTTTTTCTATTTTTTCGTATATAAGAAAACAATAGAAACTCAATGTTTTTTCCAGTTCCCCCAAATTTAAATCAAACATTGCCTTCAACGTCTCAAAATAATATGAATTAAGTAAAATAAAAGGTCAAAGAAGGGAATAAGGTACTCATCGGATATGTAGTGGAGGCTAATTTCGAACGAAATTACTGGAGTTAGATGATCCACGTTGCAATGTCATTTTCCTTGTCAATTTTTGGTTTGTGTGTTTAGGTGTTATGTTTCTACAAAATAAAGAGAACTTAATTATTAATAATATGGAACACTTCAAATTAAGCTCAAATACATCATAGCCTATATGGCAATATGGGGATAAAGATATCTAACTACTACCTAGCACACAATCAATAAAAAACTACCTAACCTATTATCTAGATAAACATATTAAATAACAGGAAAGAAAATTGGTTTGCTTTCCAGTAAACACTTGTTTATAGTTATTAGCTTGGCTTTGGCAATCGTATCGTGGAATTCTGAAGAAAGCTCATGATGCTTTGCTTAATTTGCTTCTTTTAACTTTATCCCATTTTTCGTTGATTCTCCAAATCTTTACCAAGCCTATTTCAATGTGATATGACTTGCTCATTCCATTCGATTGAAATTTAACTATGTAACCTCCTCATCAGATTTAATCACAAATTCAATTAATGAGAAATCAATAAAGTCAGAAAAATGCGTGTTATTCCCATTTTTATTAATTACTACTTCTTCGTTTAGTTCCATTGTAATTAATTTGTCATCCTAGTTATGCACTTTCTCAATAGTTTATATCTCATCGTCTTGAATGACTGGTTCACAATCCAAATTCACGGGCAATGGCTAGTCATTTCTCTCAACTTTTGCAAGTGGATTATATCCACATTTTAAATTCGTTCCAGTATATGGAAAGAATACTAAATACAAGAGATATCAAGATTGTGGTGGGTAACCGAAAAAACAAATAAAAAAAAAAATTGAATCCAATTATGAATCAATAAATTCAGTTTAAAGACTTTTATCCTCGGCAATAGTGCCAAAACTTATTCATGTGAAACTTACAAGTGTATGAGATCGTTGATAAGTAATAATGTGACGAGTTAAGAGTATTATCCTACAGGAAATAAATTTTAAATTGAACTGTATCAACTCGTTAGCAAATTCGAATGTAACGTAACGAAAGATATTTATGTTTATTTATCTAAATTATTCTACTAGTTATCTAAATTATTTTTAAATAAATATGTGAATGAGTGTCTTGGAATTTCGAATCCACCTATTAATATCCTATATCTAATTCTTGACCTACGTAATTTAGTGTGAGTTGTGTATTCATGATAATAGATAATTCAATTTTGTTTAATTATTTCTCTTGAGGTAAGTTAAACACACTATAAGCACAACCCCGATTATATTCATAATCCGAATTCGTATACAAAGGACGCATTCAATTACTCAATTATTTATATGATTGCATATGGCATACATATGATTCCTAACATTTATTATCTGTGTTTTGAAATTCAAAGTTCTAAACTTATTGTGAATCTTTCGACATTACAATAAGTAACTAATTACCTAATTATGATCAAGCAATTAAATAATTCAATAAAGCATACAAGATCAATCAAGAATACAAATTAACTAAACTATTTGATCTTTGAATTAAATAAAAAAAAAATATAGGTTTCATCTTCATCAAATACAAACAATGATATAGCCTAGCATGATTTCTATAATATTATAAGAACAATAATGAAAAGACGTCACCCGGAACATGAATGAATATAAGAAGTCTTGATTTTCAATTTCAAGGTTTAAATTTTCAACTTCTTGATGCAATCAATCTTCAATTTTTGTTAGGTTTGATCTTCTCTCCCAAAATACGTGAATTGCCTCTTTTTCTTGATGAATTTTATGATATGATGTGGTATGAGAGGGTAAGAAAGCCCACTCAATGTTTATCCATTATTTTGTATTTATAGATGGCGAAATTATGTTTAGAAATGTGTTTAAATTGGGCTCCAAAAGAGTGTGATTGAAATAAGGAAAGTTGTACTGTCTGGTTAGAAGTCAGAAATTGTACCATGCGACATCCCATTGCCCAAGCATGGAAGGAGTGATTTAGGCTCGGGTTGGTAAAAGTGTAACCTTGAGTGCGCAAGGAATTATCCCCATGCACACATATGGTTTCGTCTTCCAAGGTATTGTCGGCCCTTTCTCAGTGAAATTTTCATCATTTGGCTTCAATTTTCATTCAATTGATCTCGTATACTCTTCAATCATTGTTTTGTAGTCTGAATTAATTATTGAATATTTATAATTTGATTCCTAAACTTTGGAAGTCATCATTTTCGTTGATTTGCGTTCCTTTCTTCCAACTTCACGTCTAGTCACTGAGTTTCACTTAAAAAAAAGTAAATACACAAAATTAAGTTATAATTCATCAAAATTACTCCCAAATATTTCTATTTCAAGGCCTAAATAAGTGTTTTAATTACAATTATCAAAAAATAATTCATTACCCCAAAATTAATAACATTCAACGGGCAGTTAAGTCAATAATGACTAAATAATAGTTGTGGAATAGCAATACGAAGATGCTAATTACTTTAGTCGTTGTAATATAGTTTTTCAAAAATAAATGTTATAAATCAACTAAAAAAATACCTAATTTCTCTTAGCGGATAAAAAGCTATAACTAGCGGTGGCAAAAAAGCTCGACGGCTCGAGCGGCTTGGGCTCGGCTCGGTTGCACCGAGCCGAGGCTCGGGCCGAGCCCCATTTGGGGGCACTGAGCCGAGCCCAGGCCTGCCCGTGTCCACCAAGTAAAAAAAAATAATAATTAAAATTTTTTAAAAAAACCTAACTGCCTG
>CAIGRT010162353.1:0-11136 GCA_903798405.1 Fraxinus platypoda
GCTTTTTTGCCACCGCTATTTGTATGCATGGTTTGCTGCTGTTTGGTATTGTTAGTTTCTTTTGCCACTGATGCAGCAAAGTAGCCTTCTAGATTCTCTGGACTCAATTAAAAACTGTGCCTTCCTGATCTTTTTTATCTTTAATGTTCATAGCAACATGATTTATATGCATGATTTGCTGCTGTGTGGAACTGTTAGTTTCTTTTCCCATTGATGCAGCAAAGTGTAGCCTTCAAGATTCTTCAGACTCGATTAAAAACTGTGCCTTCCTTCAGTGGTGAGCAGTTCAAGCGAATATCATCTGGAACTTCGTTTTTGGATGTTAATTACATTGGAGATGGTGGCCTAAGTGAAGGTTCAAGGAATGCTCACATTGGAATAAACTTCGCTTCTAGCCTGCAGCAGTTTGATCGCATTCAGCAGCAGCACCGCAGTCATTCGAAGATGCAAGCACAGTATCGCAACAGTTCTTCATCCACAAAGGTTTGTTGTCCTTGATGTCTATTTATTATATTATCATTTGAGAACTTCAGCCTCTCACTATTTTAGTTTGATAGTGTTTTTCCAATTAAATCCAAATCAAAGAAGAAATAAACGGGGAGGAAGGTACTTGAGACAGGAGATTTTAGGCTGTTGAGGTTCGCTGATCGACATAATTTAAATGCTATTTGACATTTTGTTTTCTTTAATAGCGCTCCTATCAAAATTTACTTTCCGAAAGGATCTTTATACTGCTTGTGGATAAACGTACAGATTACAAATTTACATTTTATTCTGCTCAATCTCATTGTGGGTGTTCAGCAGGTACAAAGATCAGAATCAAATGGATCTTTGGGCATGCTAGACACGAATAGGCCTCCGTCAAGATCATTTCTCAGAGGTCCCAGCCAATGACAACTTTAACTGTTTCGAGGTTAACATACACAGGAATCTCTGTTTTGAAGGCCGGTGAAGTCGGTAAAAAAAGTGTGAATTGTATATATTAGTAGCTTTTGTTTTGTTGAATCTTTAAGGGGGATTGGGAAGGTGGGCACTACTAAGCTATTCTTTTTATGATGGATAGAATATACCCATGTGGTAGTGTTATTTTTATTGAAAACCATGTTTACATCATTATTCTTAATCACAATTTCTGTTACCATTATCGAAAATAAACCCGGGGCAGTGATGAAAATCAGGTCGGATTAATTTAATAGGCTTTGAGCCAATTATTGAATATTGTTTAACGATTGACTAGAGATAACAATTGGCGGTCCATGGAATCAAGACGGACTAAGAATCCCACAAGTGGTAATTATGGGCAATTATGGCTTGACCCATTTAGCCCCTGTTTGTCTACCATTTTTACAAACATTGTTTTCTACGGTAAACAATTTCAACCACATATTCACTCAATAAAATATTCTACACACAAACCAATAAAGTTACTTTAAATATCAACCACACATTCTCCAAAAAATACTATTCCTTACTCCATTTATCTATCAATAATGGTAGACAAACAAGCTATTATTATTCTAGGTAGACAAACAGGCTCTTAATATTTACTCGGGTGACCTACCCCGTCCACTATATAAGTGGACTTTTGTCCACTGTTTAGGACTTAGGAGAGAGACAAGATACATACGCTGCTTCCCTCTTTGGCTCTTGGCTGTGCGATCCTTTGTGGTTCTCTCGTGCTTTTTTGCTTCAGCTTTCCGGCAACCATCACCAGTGTGTCGCCGGCTATGTGACCCTTTTGGTAGCCCCTGTTTGCTGTTACCTCCAGGCCTTCGTGGCTGACGATTTCTGCTTGGTTTCTTCTTGATCCCCGTGGCGATTTCTTAATGATTCTAGTGGGATTCTTGGGTTCAATTGAGTTGCGGTGTTAGCTTGTTGCCTTGGGTTGGTTGATTTGAGCCCCGTCAAATCATCTTTGATTCCGAACGTGGATTTGAAAGGGAAGTGTTATCCTGGCAATTTCCATTTGGTTAATTCGATTTCTAGTTTTGGTTATTGATAATTAAGTTTGTGTTTGATTATCTCCACTGGTTAGGAATCATATTTTAACACTCAAGTATGTTTTCAGTGATTCCTTCATACAGCCAAATGGATGATGGTTCCCGTATTTCTCCTTTCATCCATGAAAACCTTCCAACAAGGTTGCATTAACAAAAGTGAAAATAAAATAATACGCATTCACAAAGGAGACTACTAAGACATTTCTTGGCAGTATGAAATCAAGAAAGAAGGAATTGGACAATGGTTTCAGGAAAATGAAAGGCCTCTGCTTTCAAGAACTAGATGATTGTGTCATGAGTGAATTTGTAGTGGAGGACTATCTAAATAAAATAAAATAATTTAAGATTCTTCTTTCAAAATTCATATTATATTTAAACGTACTAAGTAGGTCTTCATGTCCTTCATTTGTATAAAGACTTGACATAAATCGAAAATACATTAAATACTTTCACAAGGAAGAAAAAAAAACATACATAGATGACATACACAACTTATTTTGGTAGAGAAATAGGCTTAAAGCAATGGTGTAAATGATTCTTTGTTCTAATGTTTTTCATTTCCTTTCCTTTTCAAATACATATGTTTACTAATCTATTTGAAAAATACATTAATAGGGGGACTAACAACTTTCATGGAACACATAGGATAACTTAGTTTTTTCCTACAAGTCATGATTGATTGCCCTTTTAGACTTCTCATATTGGCAGCAATCTTTAACTGTGGAAATCTGCTGTCATTCTTTATCTGTCGGAGTCTTCTTTCAGTCGATAATAATTTTGCAAACCTGCAAAACGTTCATAATTTCCCATGATCAGTTTATATGGTGTACAACTTATTAAATAGAAACGTAAACAAGATTTTAACTTTTTACCTTTTGAGAGCGTTCTCATTCGTGCCTCCATTTTGAACAGGCTCAGTCAGCCCCGACTCTAAATTAACCCTTGAAACCGGGTTTTTTAATAGTCTCTCACCAATTTTGACAAGTCTATCCAAATTTTCCTCTGTTGCAACATCAACTGAAGATTCTATTCCAGATAGTGTATCATCCTGAGTTGAAAAGGGATCAATTAATTAATACGTAAGATGAAACCAAAGCTTGGCAGATTCAAATACTAAAGCAAAATCCAACGTACTTGAATTCTAAGGTAATTTTCCTCACAATAAAGGGCTTGAAAAATCAAAGAATTGTGAAAATCAACCATATCTGCACTTGCTTGAGTGAATATTTCAATCAAAGGCGTAGTGCCTCCGTAAAACAGCCAATTCAAAATACCCCATTTGGCTGCAAGTTTGCTGTTGTATTTTTTATCTATCCTTGCAACACCTGTGCCTATAGATATTGTAAGAAGACGAGGATAATCCGCAGGCTTTGCTTGGAATAAATCTGCTTTATGGTCAAACATCTGTTTGGTTACTTGAGTTATAGCCACCAGAGCCTGAAAACAATGTGTGACTAATTAGAGAAATGAGGACATTTTTTTTTTTTTTTTTGGAAGATATACAACATTAAAATGCTACATAGTATGTCAGCTACAATTAGGTAATCAACCTAATATTGCTACCTAGTTCCGCATGAATGTGTAGAGACAAAGAACGGGAAGATGGTTGCTGCTTCAAGGATATGGAAAACTAGTTGAGTTTCTCTAATTGTGTAATTAATAAATTGAAAATATTACCGGATTATTTGCAGCAACACCACCATCAATGAGATTATACTCTCGAATGCTTCCATTTTCATCTTTGGTCGTGAAGTGATGGCCAGGAAGAAAAGTTGGAGCTGCTGAAGTACTAATGCAAATGTCAAACAATTTTGCATCTAACCATGGCGATCTCTTTGCCTGCTTGACAAAGCAATCTGTTATTGTTTGTTTGGTACGGTGAATTTTTAACATACATAGTTTTATTACAGCATACCAAACATGCATTTAAGGTCACGCTATATCATAAATTTTTTGTTTAAAATCTGGTCTAGACAAGTATATCATGGAATAATTAAGAATAAGTAGGAAATACTTCCTCATCGTATTGTTCGGCATATATATATGTATGTAAAATGGATTGAGCCAAGCTATTCGGTTCACCCCCAGAGCTAGCCCGTTGGTGGGGCGAGCCAAGCTGTAAAATTGTTCCGTTTCTTAGAACTGAAAACCATTTGGTTCTGATTCGATTCTAGTTCTAGAACTAAGAACCGAACTCAATATTTAAAATTATATATTACAAATTATTGAATCACAATTCACACAAAACAAATTCAATTGAAAATTGAGTCAGAAAGGTCATGTACCTTTGGTTTCTCATTTCTCAATGTGGACACAAGATATCCTAATTCATTTTGGAGACTCAGATCATAATTCTTTTATTCTTTTATCTTATTTTCAATTTATACATCGACTCTCACATGGAGACCAACAACTATTGTTTGCCGTCTACTGTTGCGCTCAGTCATTACCACTACATGGATTTCTGAAATTAAAGCCCCAACCTTCAGTTCTTCTTCCTTAAATGTTATTTCTCTTTTTTTTTTTTTCCTTCAATCAGTAATGAAATTAGAATCAAACCAAATCAGAACCGAATGGTTCGGTATTCGGTTCGATTCCGATTTGGTTCCATATATTTAAAAAAATCATTTGGTTCCATTATCAAAACACCACTGGTTCATGATTTGGTTCGTTTCTCTTGGAAACGGAACTAAATGGAACTCAAGGATACAAAGGTAGGTATCCTTAAGTTCTAAGGAGGCAGCTCTTTGGCTCCAGTTTGGAGTTGTCATGGTTAGAAGATTGGGTCTACTAACCTGTGGCCTTTGCCATTGAAAATCGATAAACTTTGAGGATTGCTGAGTGCGTTGGTGCAATTAAGGAATTCACACAACGCCAAATGAGGTCTCTGGGCTTCTCGTGTATTCATTCAAATCAAATACATGAGAAAATTATGGAAATGTGGAGATCATTAATCCCGCTAAGATATGTTTGCAGGCAAGATAATTGTATTTTCAACATAATTGCATCTCTTTTCGGAAGACACCCCACTTGACATCCCTAAGCATATATAAAGAAAGACTTCTGTGTCTATAAATTATTTGTACCTTTTTGGAGGCTTGCCACTTGTATTTATAGGAGAAGATCGTATATAGTTTAATCCTTTAAATAAATAAATATTTTTGTACTATGAAGTTTGCTTAAAGACTAAGCCTTCTAATGTTGAATCATGGCTAAACATATAAACATAAGATCACGAAGAGTTTAGCAAAAAGAATTGAAGACGGGAAAGACCTCATAGGAAGAGAAAATCACTGGCTGTAAACTCGTGATGTCAAAAGCTGGAATAACCACATTTGTAAGTGTGTCGGTCAACCTAAGATTTTTCAGTTTATCTTTCAAGACACTATGGAGGTGCCTTCCATCGTACAGGGGACCTATCAATGCTTTGAAAAACCTTCCAATCTCCCCAAAAACACTGCAGTGATCATATCAAATCGTCACATATAAACATAAACATCAGTCATAAAATCAAAAAGAGAGAGATAATTCAACTGGTAGTTGTAAATTAGAAAAAACTGCTGCTTGAATTTGATATGCCTCCCTCTTTGTAGTATTTTCATTTACTCTATTTAAGACGAAAGAAAATTACTTCATCTGTGGAAAGATTTTTGGGCAGTTCTCTAAATAGAAAGGCTTTATATCTTTAGCAGCATAAAGGGGACGATTGTTTTCATCAGGAGCAGTCAACATGGCTGTTACAAGGCCTCCAGTGCTCGTTCCAGCAATCACATCAAAGTAATCCGCAAGTCTTGCTTCCTCCCCATCCAGCTCCTGAACAATTGTACAGTTTAAGTCAAAATTCAATGATAATTCCAAAATATGTAGCCCTCTACCCCGAAGGTGTCCTATCAAAAATTTTTCGACATCCCCCCAGGCGAACCTGCAGGGATAGTTTTCAACCAGCAATAGACGCGCCTTGGTTAGAACCTTACTAGCTGCGTCATTGCTCCAAGCGTACCTGAAGTTGAGATTCAAGAAAATCAAGGATAGTGGCGGGGATAAGTCCTCTGATACCACCACCATCAATGCTCAAAACTGTTACATATTCTTCATAGTTCGGAGGCTTGATGTGGCAATTTCTCTCCATTTGAGAAGGCTTGCAACCTGAAACTTGTAGGAATGGACCGATTTATGTGGAGGAAATATGGAAAACACCTTTTGCTAGCACTTTGGAAATTGGAAATTAAAATAACTCTGTGTTTATAACTTCATAGTTTAAGCACGATTTCTCAAGTCAAGAGAATATGCAGACCCGAAACTTTCTATGTTCAAACTATAGACGTTGCTAGGAACTTGCTGGGCGGCTCAACAACCTAGTGTATTCAATTATTTTACAATAATATCTCTATTGGAAATTTCTTCATAACCCATGTGAGTAAATTGTATAGGTGTTTATTTTTGAATATCATAATTTAGGAAGTATTTTCTTACTTCTAATTATAATGCGTTAATCACGTTCTTTGAAGACAAATTCTATATTGATTAAATATTGAAATAATACATAATATATACGGGTTTGAGCCACTTCTCTTAAAGATTGAAATTTTAAAACAGAACTTCAAGTTTTAGTCATATCATTATTTCAAGAATTAAATTGTTTAACAAACCTATCGATATTGCTAACGATAATACAATCATATTTGGGGATGCCATCTGGTCACCCCATGACGAACCCGATGTCTGCTGTCCCCATCTGGCCAGGTCACTAGCTGCTGGCTGAGTTAAGCAAAGTGCCATATCGACGCGAGGCAATGTATGAACGAGTAACTTGGGAGAAAAGAATGACTTTATTGACTTCAAAAGTCTATATAAAAAAATACATAGGTAGGGGTACACGATTCTTTATTACTTTAACGAATCTACGGTAGCTGTAACAACTTTAAAAAGATTTTAAAAAGCATGCAATAGGCCTTAGTCTACATGGCAGTTTGACCAGTTCAGTACAACTTGTCCATTTTTTAAGGCAGATCTATTCTTTCAAGAAACATACGTACAAATTACATATGCGTTGGATATCAACTCTACCAGAAAATATTCTTAGGCAAGTCCCTTGTATAATATACTAAAATTCCCACTTTTTGGTGGGGTTAATTACGTGTATTCCCCAAATCATGAACCCAAATGGTATTGATCCTTCCTTGAGGTTTGATTTTTAGTATACAATTGTGTTAGGCCAGGAATACACGATATTAAATTAAGAAATAAGAATACCAAAACCTTGTCTGAAAATAAAGTACAGAAAATTAAAAGAACACAATCGATATATTTCGACCTAAGCCCCGGAGGTTCGATGACCACTTCTAACACATATATTCTCCGTTGAGCATTCAAAAGTTGGATTATACCCGGTTCCACTATAATGCCCAAAATGGCAACAAAGGTTACAATAATGTTCAGCCAATCATAAGGAAAAGGTACATAATACTTATCTCTCACAAAATACAACAATTGATCTACACGAACCACAAATGATCGCTTCAGAACCTCATAAACAACAAGTCGAAGCACAAACACTTCCTAACAGACATTCACTCAGAATATCATCACAAATGAGACTACAATATTACAGATTGGCTTCTCAAATGAATTTGAGAAGGAATTACAGAGAGATCAGAACACAGAGAAAACCCTCAGAAACGGCGCTCTCACAAAGAGAACATAAACGAAAAACCCTCAAGCCAAAAGTCGAGAATGCCAATAGTAATAGAACAATCCAGAATTCAAACCAACAGCAAGATCTGTCCACGTGTCGCAATTCAGTTGAAAGTGTGATTTAACAAAATCGCATTTGGCTAACCCGTTTTTCACAAATTATGGGAGCAACAATATTGAACCCGGTTCAATTCCCACAATCTCCACCTTGCTAACAGAATTTGGGTTATAGTGTAGTCCAGAACATAATTTCAAGTAATTTTCATTTGCTCTAAAGTACATGTTCATACATCACAAAGATTCAACGGATAACATTTTCAAACAGTTTAAAAACTTATTGAAAGGAATTACTTTAGTTCCCATATCAGATGGATTGAGACTTTTCCAATTTTAAGAATTCCTTTAGAAATGATATCTCTTATAAAATGATATTTAACATTAATATGTTTAGTTCTATCATGAAACATATGATTTTTGCTCAGATGAATAGCACTTTGATTATCAGACAGTAACATAACATCATTATCAATAAAACCAAGTTCAAACATCAACACATTTAACCATATTCCCTCTTTCACAGCATCAGTGGCAGCAATATATTCTGCTTCAGTGGAAGATAAAGCAACAACCCTTTGAAGTTGAGATTTCCACTAACAACAGTGCCACATAAGGTATAAAAGTAAAAAGAAGTTGATCTCCTATTGTCTTTATCCACATAGAGAACTAAATAAAGAGAATTTTCACCTCCATTTCCTTTAAAATATAAATAGGTGTCAAACTGGCTTATTCTAAAACCATGTTTGAGAACAAAAGTATCAAATCTCTTAACCATTGTCTTGGAGCTTGCTTTAATCCATATAATGATCTTTTAATAAACAAATAGTATTTTCAGGATTTTCAATTTCAAAACCAACATGTTGTTTCATGTAAATAACTTCATCTAAATCACCATACAAGAAGGAAGTTTTAACATCCAACCGATCAAGTTCTCATTTAAAATGAGCAACTAAAGCAAGCAAACATCTAACAGTGGAGTATTTCATAATAGGAGAAAAGATTTCAGTGTAATCAACACCTTCTTTTTGAGTAAACCCTTTTGCAACAAGTCTAGCTTAATATCTAATATTTTTACTATCTCCTTCTCCTTGTTTTATTTTATAAATCTACTTACAATCAATTAGTTTATGCCCTTTAGGCCTCTTAACAAGTTCCCAAGTTTTATTTTTCAAAAGTGAAGACATTTCATCTTCCATGACAGCTTTCCAATTTTTGCTTTCCTTACACTTAATGGCATCATCATAAAAGTTTGACTCATTTTTAAATTGTTCTTGATAAGTGAAAAATGAAACAAAATCATTGCTGTCAAATCTAGTAGGAGGTCTGATCTGCCTCATTTCCCTATCTCTTGTGAGTTGATACTCATNCAAAATCATCACTGTCAAATCTAGAAGAAGGTCTGATTTGCCTCATTTCCCTATCCCTTGTGTGCTGATACTCATCAGTAGGGAGAACAGCAGAATCAGATCCATCAATCTGATCAATTTCAATTTTAGGTTCAATACCATCTTCATCTACTAGAGGCACATGATTAACAGGTTCAATTTGAGGATGCTCCACCTCAATTTGAATATCTTTATCAATCAAAACTTTATCTTTTCCTTTTAAGCATGGCATTAAAAACTCATTGAAAATAACATCCTTTTTAACAAGGACTCTATACCCCTTTCTACATTTAACCCACAATCTGTAACCTTTAACATATTCATCATAACCCAAAAAAATACATTTAAGATATCTAGGTTCTAGTTTTCTAATATTTTGATGAGCATATGCAGTACAACCAAAAACCTTTAAATGAGAATAATTCACAGAGCCATCAGACCATATAGATTCGAGCACATCAAAATTTAAAGCTTTAGTATGACTTCTATTAATAAGATATGCAGTTGTTTTAACAGCTTCACCCCAAAACAATTTTGGCAAATCAGAACTTAGTAACATACATCTAACTTTATTTAATAGAGTCTTATTCATTCTTTCAGTTATTCCATTCTGTTGAGGAGTATAAGTAACTGCTCTATGTCTCAAAATACCATTTTCTTTACAGAAATTGTTGAATTCATGATTATAAAATTCCAAACCATTGTCGTCCTCAAAATCTTTATCTTGTATTCAGTTTTGTTTTCAATTTGAGTTTTTCAGTTTTTAAAAGCTGAAAAAGTTTCATCTTTAATTTTTAATAAGAAGACTCAATTTTTTCTTGAATAATCATCAATGATTAGCAAAAAATACTTAAAATCAGATAGAGTACACACAGTAGCAGGACCCCACAAATTAGCATGTAAATATTCCAATATTTGTTTGGATTTATGAATTCCAGTTCGAAAAGGTAGTTTGACTTATTTCCCTATAATACATTCTTCACAAGAACAAAAATCACCAAGATTTTATTTTCCAAAAACTCATTTTGATTGTAAAAAATTTAAAGCCTTTTTGCCAATGTGGCCAAGTCTATCATGCCATAATTTTGCAAGTGTAAATTGTTCACATACAGTAGAAGTAGTTAAGCCAAACAGAGGTTTTTCTTTTAAAAAATAGAGACCATGTCTCTTAGGGGAACTTATGATTAAATCATTGCCCCTATGAATTTTAATATGTCCTTGACTCATATTTATGTTAAACTCCATATCATCTAATATACCTAAGAACACCAAGTTTCTCTTCAAGTCAGGTATATATCTAGTTTATTTAAGAAATAGAACATTTCTATTTTCCAATAACAATTTTATAGTCTCTATTCCTCTTACTTTACAGGTAAAATTGTTTCCTATTATCACTTGCCCCCCCAGCGGTCCTTTTAAAATCAAGGAAAAAATCTTTGTTTTGACACATATGAAAGGAACAACCTGAGTCAAGAATCCATTCATCATTCAGTTGTTTTTTCATATTAACAAGGACCAAGCCAGAATTAGATTTAGCTCTATTATACACTAAAGCATTACTCCTTCATCAAACTTGTTATCTTTCAAGTCATTTTTCTTTTTAAAACAGTCTTTGGCAAAATGTCCCAACTTCCCATAGTAATAGCATTTCTTACCTTTAGCCTTAGCTTTGAACTTATGCTTATCATTGAATCTATTTTTATTTTCAGTAAAAGGCTTAGGATGATAATTTGATTTACCAAAAATTTTCCCCTTTACTAACAAACCATCTCCAATGAGATTATTACAAGAATCAGATTTTAGCTCTAGAGCCTTATTCCTTAAAGAATTTATTATTATATCAGTAGTAAGTTCTTCCCTCCCATACTTTAGAGAAATCTTGATGTCTTTATATCTGTTACTAATGGAGTTTAACAAGACTACAGCCATCTGATATTTTGAAAATTTTTCATCACAGTTAGTCAAGTCTTGGATAAGTTTTGTAAATCTATTCAAGTTTT
>CAIGRT010162413.1:0-13771 GCA_903798405.1 Fraxinus platypoda
TATGCAAAATTTTTAAAAAAATTGTAAAATGGCAGACGGCAATGTTTGCCAAACGTTGCTGTAGCCCTCCACTCTACGACAACACCTCGATTTGCAACACACGTCCAAACGTTGCTGTAGGCTGTTTTTGTTGTAGTGATTAACCAAGTAAGAATGTTTCTTACATATTTTGAACCATCGGGTCGAGTCTACAACATATCCTGATAGTACCATTCTGGTACTTTGCCTTTAGATACATTACTTCCGAGTCTCTTACACAAAGTTAATAATATAGCCAGTGGCGGATCCATGATATTAAATCAGCTAGGGCGGTAGTTGATGGCCGCGATAATAAAATTGTTTATTAATATTTAATTAAATAATGTTAAAAAAATTTCAATCAATATATAAATGCACTAAAACGTGAAAATGTCGTATACATTTGAAAATATAATCCAATACAATATAAAATAATAAGAAAAAAAAATATTTTTCAATCATACATGTACGATCGAGCTACAAGTTTTTTACGAACTCAAACGAAACAGTTTATACATAAAGCATGATTAAATGGTAAAGACAAGCTCCGAGTTTAGGCGAGGGTTATGCAAAATTTTGAAAACAATGATTTTTAAAACTAAAATTATTTTTGACCTAAAAAAAAGAGTATTTTTCGAACTTTTAAAAAAATAAAGAACAACACTTAGATTGTCTAAATTTGAATTTTATAAAATAAATTAATAAAACCTAACAATAAAAATATATATACCATAGAGTAATAATTTGAGTCAGTAAATTTTTTAAAGAAATTATTTCGAAAATGAANAAACCTAACAATAAAAATATATATACCATAGAGTAATAATTTGAGTCAGTAAATTTTTTAAAGAAATTATTTCGAAAATGAAAACTAATAATATATAATTGTTTAGTTATTATTTATTGTATTAAAAATTAAACAAAAAATAGAAAAGCGAAGAATTGAACCCCATACCTCTAATGCACAAAATGGCCCCCTACCCTATGAGCTACACTCTTTTTTTTGTTGAACATTGGTACAATTATTAATTATTATTTACCGTGTTTAAAAATTGAAAGAAAAAATGTTGTTGAAAGGAATTGAACCTAGGTATGTCACATGTAAAGGCATCTTCTCTTCCAAATGATCTACACACCATTTCAATAAAAATTGTACAATAACATGTATGTATATAATTATTTTTCATAAATCTTAATTGATTTTTTCTAGCGGATCCAGCACGGGCGGTCACACCGACTCGTCGGGTGCTGAATCTGTCCCTGAATGCAGCTAAAACTTCATGAATATGGCACGAACAATGAAGAAGGATATGGAAATTAACTGGACGAAGAAAATAAAGGTCAAGAATCCGTTGCAGAAAAGATTGTACACGCCTTTAAGGACAGCTCTACGGGAACTTGGTTCTTGAGGAAGCAGAAGATATTGAATCACCGGAATCTACTGCTGCTGTGATGCTCTGGTGCAAGAAATATGCTGGAAAGTATGAAAATGAAAATGTTGATCAAGAGGTAGTGCTTGTGGAGAGAAGTAGAGACGAATCAGAACAATGGGAATGTGAAACCATTATTTCTACATATTCAATTCTTGACGACCACCCTACTAAATTGAAGTTCTGGAAATAAAGATGAAGAATTTAACTAAAATCGCATTTGGAACTCAGAGTTTCATTGGCCGAGTGATAGTTCTAAAATGTGAAGAAAAACTTTTAGTGGGGATTTTGCCTTGGAGAGAGACGTGTGATGCTGAAGAGGTGAAAGATAGGAAAGATCCTACTAATTCTAGAACCAAGCAGCAGAGGAGGAAGCCAAGCAGTCTAGAGATGGAGGAGGAAAAGAAAGAACGGAAGGTGCAAAATCTTATTTGACCATGCTGGTCGTGATATCTAAAAAAGGATAAAGAAAAATCTTTCTCCCTTGTTTGAAGAAAGTTTGAGACTCTTTGTTCTTTGAAGCAATTCTGTGTGTTTTCATTTTTTCCCTGACGGGTTCTTTTTATATAATTATAATAATTATTTGTTGTTCAAAATTTGGGTTGAAATTTGAATGAACAAATGATGAAATTGAAAGACAACGTTGGAGGAAATTGGAAGGCAATGTTGGATGATTTTTGCTTAACCATGTGTAAGCACAAGTCAAATGGCCTTGTGTACACAAGAAGTTTTCAGTAGGAAATTGAAGTAATTTTGCTTCTACTATGCTTACGCAAGAATATAACCATGCATAAACATGGTTAAAAATTTAACTGTTGAGCTGATTTTTCATTTGAATTTTTGGTGCCTGTTGGTGGAAAGTTCTCAACTTTTCACGGGTGTTTGGAGCCTGTGGTATAATGATCTATAAAAAAAGTGATAGATTTTTAATTCCAAACATAAGAAAACAATAATATTTCATCATTCATTTCTACTATTGATTTTTCACATTCTAATATATATATTTAAACCTTCTTCAAGTTTTTTTAACAAGTTCAACTAGAAAGAATCATTTTTGTTTTTGTACTCCATTCTTGAAGGCTTGTCAATCCTTTAAACTATTTGCCGAAAATCCTAAAAGCATACTAGAGGAAGCAAATATCATTTTTAGGACAACGTATCACATACGTGTTTGAGCCTTATTTTTCATTTCTTGTTTCCATCTCCTTCTTCTCCTCTTCGATATTTTCAACAATCTAAAAATGATATTTTACATTTACTGCGATGGAGACGAAACCTACGTTGACTGCCATCAAGTTGATTAATCAAGATTTGGTCTGCTTGGATATGTTTGATGGATCAAACTTCACAGGATGGCAAAACAAACTCAAATTCCTTCTAACGCCATTAAAGATCTTTTATGTGCTTGATCCAAACTTGGAACCAATTGCCGATGCAACCGAAAAAGATACAAAAAAAAGTTCGTACCGAGAAAAAGAAGAGTGAGGACGATGAATTGATATATCGCAGTCACATCCTAAATGCTCTTTCAGATCGGTTATATGATATCTACACTAACACAACTTTAGAAAAGGAAATATGGGATGCACTTGAAAACAAATATAAGGCTAAGGAGGAAGCTATACTTGTATATATTTGTTAAAGCATAAAGATGAAAGTTTTAGTGCCTTCAAAACATATAAAGCAGAAGTTGAAAATCAATTAGGAAGAAAAATAAAGACTCTAAGAAGTAATAGAGATAGAGAATACTTCTCTAATAAATTCAATATGTTTCATGATAAAATGGAATAATACATCAATGATCTGCACTACAAACACCGGAACAAAATGGTATGGCAAAAAAAAATATAGGATATTCTTAGAAATGATAAATGTTATGTTATTCAATTCAGAATTACCATTAACTTATGGGGTGAAGCTTACTTAGTGCTTGTCATATAGAAAATAGGATTTCTTTAAAAAAAGACAAGGTTTCTCCATATGAAATATGGAAAGGAAGCAAACCAACTATTAATTATTTTAAAGTGTGGGATGTCTTTCTTATTGCAAGAACACGGAACCTAAGAGAACTAAATTAGGTCCTAGAGGTATCAAATGTGCCATTGTGAGATATGCTTTAAATAACAAGACCTATAGGTTACTGAACTTCAAATCAAATGTTATAATAGAATCAAGGGATATGGAGTTTTTCGAGAATGTATTGGTAGTAAGAAATTCTCAAAATGAAACAAATGTAGATATTTCGATTTCTAGATGATCACAAGAAGAGACACATGCAAGAGATATTGAAAGTGAATCTTGAAAAGGTACAAAAACTAGAAAAGAAAAGGTTTAGGATCGGATGAAATAGATTTACAACTTGCTCCTTCCTTCTCAGTAGAGGGAGATAGGAAGGATGCTGTAAGAACAATTCTTTTTGTTCTTCAAGTCAAAAGTGATCCTAAAACCTATAAGAATGCAACGTCTTCTAGAGATTGCGTAGTCTAGAAAGATGCAATAAATAATGAAATGGATTCTATTATATCAAATAACACTTGGAAAATAGTTGATTTACCAAAGGTTTCAAATCCATTGGTTGTAAATGAGTGTTTAGAAGGAAATATAATTCCAATGGAATACTCAATACCTATGAAACTAGATTAGCAGCTAAAAGGTATCGACAAAAAAAGGAATAGATTACTTTGACACATATACCCGTGGCTAGGAAAACTTCGGTAAGGATCTTGTTTGCACTAACATCTATTTATAATTTACATGTTCATCAAATGGATGTCAAGACAACATTCCTACATGAAGATCTCGAAGATAAGGTCTATATGAAACAATCGGAAGGGTTTGTTCTACCAAGAAATGTACATATGGTATGCAAACTAATCAAGTCCTTATATGATTTAAAACAAGCCCTTAAAAAATGGCATGAAAAATTTGATACTTTTATTATGTCATATGGTTTTACTCATAATTCGGTTGATAAATGCTAGTATATTATATGATAATATTCTTACATTTGCATGTCTTTATGTGGATGATATGTTAATTATTAGTAATGACGTAGAATGGATTAAAGAAATGAGGATGTTTCTATCTTTTATGTTCAAAATGAAAGATCTTGGACATGTGGACACTATCACTGGTATCAAAGTTAAGAATGATAGTGGGGTTATTCATTAAGTCAATCACTTTATGTTGAGAATGTGATAAATAAGTTTAAACATTTGAATTGGATTCAAGTATCAAGTTAGTAAAGAATGATGGAAGATCAATAGCTCAAATTGAATATGCAAGTGCAATTGGAAGTCTTATGTACGCGATACAATGTATAAGACCCGATGTTGCATTTGCTGTGAGTAAACTAAGTAGGTTACTATCAATCCAAGTTCGGAACATTGGAAGGTCATAGGAAGGGTTACTTAAAGCAAACCGAAAACCTTTGACTACAATATACAAAGTTCCCGACTATTTTTGAATGATATACAGATACTAGTTGGATATCGAGTACGGGAGAAAAAAAGTATACTTCAGGCTGGGTGTTAATACTTGGAGGAGGTGAATTTTCTTGGAAGTCTGAGAAACAAACATACATTACACACTCAACGATAGAGTCCGAGTTTGTAGCATTGGTCGAACAAGAAGAAAATGTTGAATGGCAAAGTGATCTTCTTTATGAAATTCCTTTGGTGGAAAGGATATTTCTTCAATACATATCTTGTGTGATAGTCAAGTCACCTTAGCAGGAGCATATAGTGAAGTATATAATGGAAAATCTAGACATGCGAGTCTGAGACATGAGTATGTGAGAAAATTAATCAAGCATGGAGTAATTTCTCTCACATATTTTAAGTTTAGTGAGAACTAATTTGATCCGTTGACTAAACCTCTTACAAGAGAGTTAGTGAGATCAACATTGAGAAGAATGGAGTTGAAACTCCTTGATTAAAAGTTCACCAATGATCACAACCCTACCTAATTATACTAAACAATTATCTTTAGGTTCAAGGGGTAATAACAAGTCATTCGATAAGTGGATAAGTTTCAGCACTATTAACCTATTATAAAACCCTATCATTGATAAATAGTACTAGTTGTTACGATTGAAGGGATGAGTTAATAAAACTTTTAATGAAGTTCAATACGAAGTGTAAGTATCTCTAAAAGTAACAAAGATATTGAAAGAATTTCACCTATGTGAACTTTGAGGTGATGCCGTCTCAATAGAGAGTTAGAGTTTCTTTCTTAAAAGTTCAACAAATAGGATAAGTGTAAGGCTATAATAGATTTAAGCAAGTGTGAGGAACTTGTGATAACACAACACTCATGTGTGTGGTTTTACTTGTATTGTCATAAGGAATGACAAGTTCAAAGCTATCATGCTACTTGGATTTTCAATAATACTTTGTGATATTTACATTATATTAGATTCAAATGGAAAGATATCTAATTCTTATGCATTAGTGTTACCAGGTATGAATATTTGAAAATTTTTAACAAGTGGGGGATTGTTATATAATTAATATAATTATTTGTTGTTCAAAATTTGAGTTGAAATATGAATGAATTAATGATGAAACTGAAAGATAATGTTGGATGAAATTGGAAGGCAATGTTGGGTGATTTATAGTTAACCATGTGTAAGCATGGGTTAAATGGCCTTGTGTAGGAAAGAAGTTTTTTGCAGATCGATCTTTTCCTGACTTGATATGGCTGCGATGAATGCACCAAATCAGAGTAATTTTCCATCATCAGTGAACATTTCAACCATTGATGATGGATCTAGCCCTTACTTATTCATTACTCAGTCAACCCTAGGCTTGTGCTTGTGTCACAGCCGCTTACTGGTGAAAATTATACCTCATGCAGTCGAGCAATGGTGATAGCTCTATCTGTGAAGAATAAACTTGGTTTTGTTGACAGTTCTGTACCAAGACCTGAAGATAATGTGGAGCAGCTTACTAATTGGATTCGAAGCAATAACATAGTTATATCTTAGATACTTAACTCAATGTCTAAGGAGATTTCAGCAAGTGTTATTTACTCTGAATCAGTGCATGACATATGGGTAGATTGGAAGGAAAGATTTCAGCAAAGGATTGGACCTGGCATATTCCAGCTGAAATGGGAACCGATGAATCTCAATCAAGGTCAATTGTCTGTTGGCGTTTATTTCACAAAATTGAAAACGATCTGGGTAGAACTAAGCAACTATAGACCAACATGCTCTTGTGGAAAGTATGATTGTGGAGGTAATAAGAAGCTTTAAGAGCATTACCAGATGGAGTATGTCATGTCTTTTTTGATGGGGCTGAATGATAGCTTTGCTCAAGTAAGAGGACAATTGTTGCTTATGGATCCCATACCCCCTATAAACAAGGTATTTTCCCTTGTTTCACAAGAAGAACATTAAAGAAGCATAAGTATTAACGCTGGAAATTCTGGCACTAATTCTGGTACTGGAGACTCTATGGCATTCTATGCCAAAGTCGATACTAAGAAGGGCAACTTAGGACCAGTACACAACAAATTTCAAAGGAATGAGAGACCTAAATGTACTTACTGTGGATTAGGTGGTCACTCAGTGAACAAATGTTACAAATTACATGGATATCCGCCTGGTTATAAAGTGAGGCAGAAAGCTGGAGAATAGTTAGGAGAAATGAAGAACCAGTCAGGACATGTTGTTGCAAATCAAGTAGCTTTTGAATCAAATTCAGAGCCAGTACATATTAATGTTGGAGAATTCATGTAGTCATTGAACCCTACTCAGTATCAACAACTCATGAATATGTTGAGCAACCATCTGACTTCTGCAAAAGTCACGACAAAAACTAATGAACAATCTAATCAAGTTTCGGGTATTTGTTTCTCTACTGCACTTAATTCATGGCTGAACTCACCTAACTATTGGGTGGTGGATTCTGGTGCAACTAGCCATATATGTTTCAGGAAATCAGCCTTTTATGATATGAAATCAGTTAAGAATGAATACGTTAAATTACCAAATCATAAGAGCATTGCAGTAAAGTTCATTGGGACTGTGAAGTTTGGTAAAAATCTGGTACTTAAGGATGTGCTATATGTGCCACAATTTAAGTTCAATCTAATTTCAGTAAGCTCATAAACGAGGGATGCTTGTATTGATGTCAGATTCTTCACTAACATATGTATTATCCAAGATATGTGCAACCAGAAGACGATTGGCAATGGTAGAAGAGTTGCTAGTTTATACATAATGAATGCATTTGATTCAACACAGGACGGTAGAAGTGTCAATAAGGATAATAGTACTTTTAATGATGTTTGTGCTTCCATTTCTTCAGCTGCAAATAAAGTAAGTGCTCATACATGGCATCACAGATTAGGCCACTTATCATTTCAGAAATTAGCTTTGTTAAAAGATCAATTGCGTTTGAAAAGTGATAGATATGGAGATTGTAACTCAATTCCTTGTAATATTTGCCCACTGGCAAAGAAAAGAATGCTTTCTTTTGTCTCAAATAATCATTTGTCTCCCAATGCATTTGATTTGATACACTGTGATACATGGGGACCTTATCACGTTCCCTCTCACAATGGATACAAATATTTTTTGACCTTGGTAGATGATTTCACTCGATTTACATGGGTATACCTCATGAAACACAAATCAGAAGCTAGCTGCATTGTTCCCAGATTCTTTAAGATGATTGAGACTCAATTCCAAAGGAATATAAAGAAGTTCAGGTCTGACAATGCACCAAAGTTGAAGTTTAATGATTACTGCAGTTCTAAATGAGTAATTCATCAGTATACTTGCGTGGAAAGACCATAACAGAATTCAGTGTTGGAGAGGAAACATCAACATTTGCTTAATGTTGCTAGATCATTGTATTTTCAGGCTCAAATTCCTATTCAATTTTGGAATGAATGCATATTAACTGCAACCTTCCTTATTAACCGAACTCCAGCATCCATTTTGCAAAACAAAAGTCCATTCTTCCTTCTATATAATACTCAGGTTGATTACCATCAGCTTAAAGTCTTTGGAAGCCTTTGTTTTGCATCTACCTTATTGTCAAATCGAACAAAATTTACACCTAGAGCTCGAACTTGTATCTTTATAGGATATCCTCCAGGAGTAAAGGGATACAAACTATATGACATCATATCCAAAAAAATTTTCATTTCCAGAGATGTGATCTTCCATGAACATATATTCCCATTTCACTCAATACCTCATGATTCTGATATAGTTGACCATTTTCTTGATCTTGTGATCTTGTACTACCAATTTCCTCTTCTGATACAACTTATTCACGGCATACTACTCATCTCCCTATTTCACAAGTTGAAGTCCAGAATGAAGTCATGGTTACTGCAGATGACACAAATGGCTTGCTGGAAAATTCCATTCCCATCATCAATCATCCAAACAATTCTGATGACATCAGAAAATCATCAAGACATAGTAGACCTCCTACATACCTTAAGGATTTCCACTATAACCTTTTAACTCATAATCAACGTCCATATGATGTCTTACCTTATCCATTATCAAAATATGTCTCTTACAAATCCTTTTCCAATTCTCATCGCCACTATCTTTTAAATGTATCATCTAACTTTGAGCCTGAATACTATCATCAAGCTGTTAAGCATGATCAGTGGATGGCAACTATGGCAGCTGAGTTAAATGCTATGGAACTGAATAATACATGGTCTATCATGAAACTACCAGTTGGGAAACATACCATAGGCTGTAGGTGGATTTATAAAATAAAGTACTGATCAGATGGTAGTATAGAAAGGAACAAAGCACGCTTGGTAGCCAAGGGATATACTCAGCAAGAAGGATTGGATTTCAATGAGACGTTTTCACCTGTTGCTAAGCTTGTTACAGTCAAGGTGTTTCTAGCAATAGCAGCAACAAAATACTGGGATATCACTCAACTTGATGTTAACAATGCTTTCCTCAATGGAGATTTGTTTGAAGAGATTTATATGGATTTACCATTGGGATATAGAGAGTATGCTGGTTCCAAAGTTCAGGGGGAGAATTTTATTTGTAAACTTCACAAATCAATCTATGGACTTAAGCAAGCATCAAGACAATGGTTTCAAAGTTCTCAAATGCTCTAATCAATCATGGTTTCAAGCAATCAAAAGTAAATTATTCTTTGTTTACCAAAGGTACTGGTACCACTTTGGTTGTCCTCTTGGTCTATGTCGATGACATCCTAATTGCTGAAAATAATAAGCATGAAATTGATTCATTAAAAGGCTTCCTATATAGTCAGTTTAAGCTGAAGGATCTAGGGAGGTTGAAGTATTTTCTGGGGCTGGAGGTTGCAAGATCCAAGAAAGGAATCTTTATGTCTCAACGGCAGTATGCTTTACAACTACTTGAAGACACTGGTTTTCTCGCATGTAAACCAGCAACTCTCCCTATGGATCCTAAAATAAAACTTCGTTCATTTGAAAGGGAACTACTTGCAGATGCATCCATGTACATGAGATTGATTGTTCATCTTCTTTATCTAACCATTTCTAGACCTGATATAACATTTGTGGTTCACAAATTAAGCCAATTTGTGTCTCAGCCAAGACAACCACATTTGGATGCAGCACACCACCTCTTGCAATACATCAAGACTTGTCCAGGGCAATGAATTATGTTCTCTGCACAATCTTCCTTGCAGCTAAGAGCATTTGCGGATGCAGATTCGGGAGCATGCCTTAATACAAGAAGATCAGTCACCGGATTCTGTGTTTTCCTTGGAGATTCTTTAATTTCTTGGAATGCCAAGAAGCAAACCACAATTTCCAGGTCTTCATCTGAGGCTGAATATCGCGCATTGGCATCTACCACCGGTGAGATCATTTGGCTTACTCAAATCCTCAACAACTTTCAGATTTACAGCAAAGATCCAGCATTGATTTTCTGTGACAACCAAGCATCCATTCACATTGCTTTTAATCCTATCTTTCACGAACTCACTAAGCACATAGAGATTGATTGCCATTTTGTTCGACAAGGTGGCTGATGGATTTGTCAAGCTGATGCCAATTCGTTCTAATCATCAGTTAGCTGACATTTTTACAAAGGCTTTACCAGCTTCTCTGGTGTTTCCTTTACTCTCCAAGATGGCTGTGATTAATCTTCACCTTCCATCTTGAGGGGTAGTAACATAGTTGAAGCTGGAACTGAAGTTAAAGCTAGAGCTGGAGCTGATGAGACACAGCTGGATGGGAGCTGTCATTGTAACCGAAATCAGTTTGGTAGTTTTGTTAGTTAATGCACGTGTCATCTTTGTATTGGTGTTAATCACAAATTAGTTAGTTTGTTAGAATCATTCCTCTCTATTTATATCACAGAATTGTATTGTAAACTTGATTTGATTAATTGAAAGATCATTTCATTTTCCCCTTTCTGTCATCACCGTTCTCTGCCGTTTACTTCAATACTAAACCTTGAAACTAAAGATTGGGACCACCTTCAAGTAAATTTACCATCCATTCAAGTCCATACTACTTTCTTCTAAAACGAGAGAAAGAGAGAGAGAGATGTAACATTTTATTAATGCCTTTAACAAAGTTAACAAGATCAATCTATTACAAGATAGCTTAACATTTTATTGTAAATTGGCATGTATTGCTCAGACATCTGGTGGTGGTGGGCAGCATTTTTCGCAAACTGGAGGGATCTTCTGTATGTTGCAGTAACAACAAGAATAATGGCATTTGCTGGTGCATGCTGTTCATTCAAATTACAAAACAATGGTTTCAGTATGAGACATAGAAAAAGTAACACAATAATCTTTATTACAAATTATTCAACTAGTGATCGGAATGAAGGTTTTTGGTGGGAAAGAAGGAATCTTAATCTAACCTAAAAAAAACTTGGATTTTGTTGGGTTGGCTTTTTTATAGAAAGGTAGAAATACTAATAGAATGAAGAGGTGAAATTAATGTTATTTACACATCTTGTAGGACTCATACTAAATATATACTACGAGATAATACCACAAAAAAAAAGTGCGAATGATCTCAAGTCACCAAAATATCTTTTATGGGGGGCTCGTATGTACACAAGAACAAAGAGGTGGACTAAATTTTCTTCTTTCGACACGGGATGAACCAACCAACCAACTCTAATTATGTGTAGGACAAACTAATTCGACTCTTATTTATGTGGGACAATAGAAAGTCGCCACGAGAAGTGGCTTGTATATGTGCGTGTGGTGAGAGAGAGAGAGAGAGAGAGAGAAGAAATGCAGTACGATATACAGTAATAATATCTTTGGACGGTGAGAAGTCCCGAGAATTGATAATCAATGGCAGACGATCATTCGCCCCATCGACCTTCATCAGAGCCATAAAAATTAGTACGACAACAATTGCAGATGACTTCATTATTGCTCTCAAGACTGTTTCTTGAGTATCCCTTTCACAATAGTGAAATGCCTTATTAATCTTTATATATAGGGTTGGTTGTCAAAGCAAGTACAAAGAAAAAAGAGAAATCTTAATGGCAACCAGATTCCGCATATCAGTCATTCAATTCAGATTCTCTAAATCTGCCATTGAGATTTTATGAAATTCTCCAAATTTTGGATATTTGTTTGTGTGAAATATTAATTGTTAGGTGGCAAAATTAGCTTAATTTATTAACAGTATTGCCATTTGTGAAAAATAATTAAGTTTTCAACCTGCTTCTTGTTATTATTTGGAGTTTATGGAATTTTGACTTAATTTCAATACAACTAGGCTTAGTTAGTAGTGCTGTCCCATTCTGTCTCGCCGCATGCCGACCCATGAATTCTTAACAAAAATAAGTGTGAAATCGAAAGTTATATTATAGTTTTTCTATCATTTTAGTCGATGCTTTTTTTTATAGCACACTTTAGTCACAGTGCAATCGAGAGAGATGGAAAGACTTCGAACTTATTAAAAAAGTACTTCCTCCATCCCATAGAGATAGATTGTTTTCCTTTTTTGTCTGTTCTAAATTATAGACACTTTTCTTGTTGAAAGTATAACTGAATACTTAATTTTCTAATATACCCTTATGTAATGTGCTTTATTATCAACAAATATGAATTATTACTATTTAAATTATTATTTAATGTAGATATATTAGAAAAATTATATTTTACATTTTTTTAATTTGTTTGAAAATGAAAACAATCCTATTTTTATGGTACGGAAAGAGTAACAATTTGTTAGATCCTTAACAAAGTAAGGAGAACAATCTATCACAAGACATGTTAAACGTTAAAATTTTATGTCTCTCATTCTTCACCAGTATTCCTCGTACTTGTGGTGGTCCACAGCAATGTCCACATTTCACAAACTGGAGGTATCTTCTGAATGTTGCAGTAACGACATGAACAAAAGCAACCACCAGTGCATGTTGTACATGACAGGAAAAAATCATTAAAATGGAGTCTCTCCCTGAATGGGACAATATACTTGGCGGTGACGAAATGGGCTGGGGATCATTTCCCTAGGGACAAGGGCGGGACGAGTATGAAAAACTCCGTTATCCATCTCATTTAAAGTGTCAAGATTAGCTAAATAGCTTGATTCCAGTTAGCAGCCTTGTCCTCAGCCTATCCGCCAGCATTAATCCTTGTTGTCTAAATTCTGTTTCACTCCTAATGCTGCCACTACCTTTCTGTTGTAAATAGATTCTAACAGCTCCCTTAATTCAAGGAGCTAACCATCTAGAACATTCTTGATGTAATTATTTATACCAGCACAATGCTAAAGCAATATATGTTGAGTTGAATTATCCTTTATGTTAGGTTTTAGTTGATTTTGTAATTGACTAATTCTGTTAACAAAAGGACTTAATTTGATAGTGTGTCAAAGTTCAAGGAGTAATGTGCAATTTGTTTAAAGGTTAGTTAAATAGGTCTAGGGTTTCGAGTTTGGAACAAGAAGGAAAATAACGCGAATTTTTGCTAGATTGTCGCCAAGGGTTGGCTCGAGCTACAAAAAAAAATAGGTCTAGGGTTTCAAGTTTGGAACAAGGAGGAAAATAGCGTGAATTTTCGCTAGACTATTGCCAAGGGTTGGCTCGAACTACAAAAACAGAAACTGCTTCGGTGGACTATCGCCCCTCCCCCACTCGAGCGAAGTACTGTCGTTCGATTGTCATTGGCTCTTCACTCGAGCGACAGCTTTATATAGGAAAATTTATTTTCGCATTTTAAAGGCTTTTATCTCGGCCCATTGATTTTTTTGACCTATCTATATATACCAGAACACGTACAGAACGTAAAAGCGAGGTTGAACATTGAGAGAGCTTCATCATTAAGAGATCTAATCATTCCATCATTCAACCT